>MIQA02023271.1:0-19007 GCA_001887855.2 Sclerospora graminicola
TCGCTCATCCGTTATGCTTCTGGCGTAAAAGGTGTTTAATTGCATGGTTGTCACCCGATATTGCACCCATGCTTGGTAATCGTCAGTAAGTTGTTGTGTTCCCATACTTGATCTGGGTCAACATCCTGTATATCATTCCACCACTCACTTGAAGTACCTTTTCTTTTCCACTTCGCCAATATTGGTTGTAATTGCGGCGCAACTCCATGAAAGTAAAGTTTCCGAAATGACCGCCTGAAGTTGGCCCATATCCGTCGTATTGGTGTGGTTTCTTCAATCTTCGATCCGATAAGATGAATATCTGGGTGTGGATTGAACACCACAGACTTACCTACTATATCTTCCTGTTCTTCAGTGTTATCCATGGTATTGGATACTACTCCCCATAAGATACCGTCTGCCTTCTGCGTTAACCACACCGTTTCTGCTTCACTCTTTCCCTGTCCGCGCATTGTTCCTGGACTTACAAGTGTCCACCCATGCGACTCCAAACAACTCGGGCCTCTGCTCAGAGTTATCTGTGGCCGTTCTCCAATGTAATGACCAACCTCAACCCTTGGAGACGCTGTTATGATTGAGCATAACCATCGACCTATTTTGGCACAGGTGTGGGAGTATCCATCTAACCCTTGCACCTGCCACATATAAGTATTTGTCGTTAATCGTAATATTCTCAACTCACGTATTGATACCACCGGTATTCGGTAATACTTCTTGGACGATAACACCGGCGCTTTCTGTTCCCGTATCCATGGATTCGATTCCCACCGATATGTTCCCCAGAATGGGATCATTGATGTGGAAAGGAGATCATGGTATTGTTAAGCTTCGATATCCACTTGGATCGTGAATTCATCTTTTGGCTGTAGAGCCAACCCTGTCATGCCGAGTCTCATTTCCATTAGCGCTGTTACCCGCGGTAGCACTGTTTGTGAATACTCATCTAACTTCCTCAGCTCGTCCTGTTTTGGCCCTAACCATTCCTCCACTTCTTTCGCTATATTCGGTAGTGCTCCTGCCCTCACTGTTGCTCCTGCTTTGCATACTTTATAACCTGACACAGGGGTTAATAGGTGCCCAGAATTGTTATTCACTCCCAGCCCTGCTAAATCTAACCATGCCCTCTGGTAACTATCCCTCGCTGCAATAAGCCATTGACACGCCAACTTTAAACGTTGGATTTTCATAGCTACCGGTATTGAAATCAGTCCCACACCTCCTGCTGCCTGTGGTGTGAACAATAAAGTGGGTGAGATCTTGTGTCGACTGCCTTCACTCACCGTACTGTTCCGCCATAAGAACGCCTTCTGGATATTCACTAACTCTTTCATCACTTCAACGGTAGGCTCAAACATTCGCGCTGTGAATAATATTGAGGGGATCGCTATGACATTGAATAATTGAACCCGTTCCATAAACGCTGTTCAACAATCCGTTGCCGTTGCTAGCCTTCTCTGAACATTTCGTATTCGTAATGCCCAATTAACTGTTTGTAGTGTAGTCCACCCAAAGAAATATCCTAAGTATCGTACTGTTTCACCATCCGGTAATACTGGTATCTTGTACCACTTATCTGGTACAAATGTTGTATTTAGGAATACAAATTTACTCTTGGCCGGCTGTACTTGTAAGCCTGAAAGGTCACCAAATCTACGCACGACTTCTAGTGCAATAGGTACCTGTTCTGCATGTTGCACAAATATCGTTGAATCATCAACGAACGCAGAAAATCTATGTTGAATGGACGTATCATGATGGAAGGGTTGTATTCCCGATATTCTTTCTTCCTGGAGTAAGGCGAGCGCCAATGGTTCCACTGCTAGGATGAATAACAGGGGCGCCAGGGGGAACCCCTGTCTGATGCCTGATTTCACTTGGAGTGGCTCTGAAAAAGTATTATTGACGAGAAACTCTGCTGACGTTCCGGCATGAATCCTATCCATTAAATCCACAAATCGTTCCGAGAATCCAAATGTCGTAAGGACTTGCAATAAATACTTCCTATCCACCGTGTCGTAAGCTTTACTAAAGTCTAGTAATAGAATCCCCGCACTCTTGGCCGCCGATTCTTTCTGTTTTGTTCGGTAGTTTTCGAACGTTGCTTTCATCATAACCACAGCTTTGTCCATTCTACGCCCTGAAACAAATCCCTGCTGGGTGTCTCCGATCAATTTTCCAAGGAAACCTTGTAGCTGCCGGGCAATTATTTTTGCAAATAATTTATACCCTGTTGTCAATAATGAAATTGGTCGATAGTCCAGAGCGTTATTTGAATCACCATTCTTTCTTAAGGGGATAACCACTGCCTTTAAAAAGGAACGGGGTGGTGAACTTCCTTCCAAAATCGAGTTGAATAATCGTGTCAGGGGCTCAAGTAATACATCTCCAAAATCCTTGTAGAAGTCATTTCCTAGCCCATCCTTCCCAGCTGCCTTCCGTCTTTCTAGACCTTTGATTGCCCATTTCACGCCATCCTCCTCAATTCGCGCTAGTAGGGCTTCATTTTGGGCCCTTGTGACCTTCCGTGTCTCGGGTATCTGCATAAACTGTGCTAATTCCTCTCGTAATTGATCACTTGGCAGTGTTCTGTGGCTGATTCCCATTATGGGTCGCCATGTGGCTGCGAATTTGTCTGGAATTGAGAGAGAGGCTGGAAAGGGAGGGCCTGAGAACGCATCAATTTTTGTAACTGTTTGATCCCGTTCCCATACTGAAGCCCTTTTAAATAGCCAACGCACATCCGAAGGGGATCGATGTAGTCGCCGGCCTCGTCGACAGGCTCGTTCTGTTTGTAATACCCCAGATAAGGATGAGACTATATGCCTCCTGGTTTTTGCATTATCCCGGACCATTCTTTGCAAATGTTGCACTCGTCGCCTACGCCGTTTTGCCACCTTCTTCCGCATGTGGTAAATGATGTCTCGCCAAATGTCAATACGTGTGTCCCAGCTAGTGTCGTCATCCAGTCTAGTATTGGATTTCGTGATTTGATCCCGTAAACGTGAATGAATGTTGTCATTACCTGACCCCGTAAAGGGGTACGGCATTCGTCTATTGTTCATATACTGTTGGGATATGCTTGGGTCTTTCAAACATAAGAACACTTGGTTGTGATCTGATAATACTGGCGGTGCTTCAACGGCTACCCAAATTACCCAATTCTTCCAGTTCTCGGACACGTAAAAACGATCGATCCGGCTAGCTTGATTTCCGCGCCAGTAAGTATAATGATTGGAAGGGTCTATAGTCAGTTCATCTATGGCCGGCATCATCAATATTCTTGCGTCCCATAATCCCCACTCCTGCACTATTCGCACTAAAGCCTTACTCTCTGGTCGCATCAATCTTTGTCCCCCAAGTCTGTCTAAAAGAGGGGAATCAACGCAGTTAAAATCCCCTCCTAAGATGCAATTCACAGGTTTTCTCGTAAACATCATCCGAAAATCTCCATAAAATTTCTCTCGACTTTTTCAATCACCTGATGGTCCATACACATTTATCACCACCACATCATTCCACTTGACCATAATTAATCTGTGTGACCACCCAGTATTCATCCACGGAATAACTTGGTCTGCCACCATCGGGGTTAGTAATATTGCCACCCCTCCTTTTTTCTCGGTGTGTATGCTCCAGTATGACAATGTTTTATGTCTGTTACGATGCCCCCATAAGGCCGCCCACTTTCGAGATACCTCTTCCTTTTCCTGTAATGAGGCAATGTGGGTTTCTTGAATTAAAATTATGTGTGCCACATAATTCGATTTATTCCATCTCCATGCATTAAACCATGCGTCAATGTCTTTTTTGACAAATCCGCGAACATTTTGGCTTAAAAATATTGAAGTGAGCTTGTTTACTTCGGATGATGCCTCTCCCAGTGACGGCTGATATTCAAGGTCTCTCATTAAGCGATGTGTCGTAAATATGTCTAATTTCATATTATAATATGACAACATCGATGTCTGTCCTACCGCGGTGCCCTTAGTAGTGACGCCGACTGTCACCGTCGGATTCTAGAGCAGGCATTGCTTTGGTCCCCACTAATTCCATTATTCCTGCTGAATACATGAACATAAATATGTTCTTCCACGCTCCAATAATCCCAGTATTGACTCCTTCGATATGAGCCGCGTAATCTGAATTCATCTCCATCAAGCGAAGATGTCTCTGTAATAAATAGACAATGGTGTCCGTTTCTTGATAATTTTCTCCTGAGAGCGCCGCTATCTGTTCTGCGAAGAGATTCGCACTAATCAGCATGTTCGCTAATATCGACATTTGTCTTGGAGCTAACAATCGTAATACTGCATTTCCTCCGTATTTTATCTTCCTTAGTGTTGCCCATTCCTGAGAGCTGTTCATAACCGCATGTTTTTGAGCTGCACTATTCATAACCTTAAAGCGGTTCTCCCAATCAGAGAACCAGTCCCCTGCTATATCAACAAGCCCCTCTCGTTTACCTGCATCAACTACTTCCAGCCAACACTGTTCTCGCCAGGTTTTTGTAAGTTCCACCAAAACCCTTCCATGCACACTGTCGAGAATATAATGAGAGCCTGGTACTTCTTTCAGCAAGTGCATCAATCTGTTTCCTTCCAATCGTGCTACTTTCAACCAGAGCGTCTTTGTTGAGCTTAGTACCGGGAAGGGGATTCCCGTATGCTCTTCCCATTGTAATAATAAATGGTTCCACGCCGTTTTGAATTCGTCCATCGATAGACTCATTATACTTGGTGCCGAGTCACATGTCATTAATTCGTCACAGAGTTCACGTTGGACCGGAACTATATCCATGTCCTCGACCTTCCCTTCATCAGTTTCTCTCCGACAAATTCGCTTGGACTCAGGCGTTTCTATTGTTTGAGATTCGATTGTGTCCTGCGAGCTCTCCCCATATTCTGATTCTTTATACTCCGAGTCTGACGTTGCACTGTCCATTAACTGTAATTGTCCTTGTTCCGCTGTGTGGTCCCACCACACACGTTCGTACCACTGTTGGAGTATCGGCCTCGAAATTTGGTATTGCTGTTGCAATTTCGTGCAGGTGTCCTGGTCTGACAGATCTGCTTGTATCAACTTCTCCTGTTCCGATAGTGATAGTTTCATCACCGTATCGGACAGGAAGTGTAACAATTCCGTCATTCGGGGATCCCTCGACCGTAATATCTGCGTTATCTCGCACTTGAGCCCGTGATGAATCGTAGGGCCAGATAATCTGTGTAACAGATCCGTGTAATCGCCGTTCCAATCTTCAGGGTCCCAAGGAGATTGACTGCCATAGCTGGTGATTGACCCATCCGGCGTAACGACCAATTGAGAAGAAGCCAATCCATCCTCTTCTTCATGTTTACCGGTGATATCATCATAACGTTCATCCTTGAACTCTTCATCGTCGCTATTGTCCTTCATAGTTACATCTTCTGTTTCGTTTATCCGTTGCCCATTTAGCAGAGCCGAATAGTGTTGGCCACTATATATTAAAATCAACGGACGGTGACTCTCTTGAAATTCCGTCAATTCAGCCGTAAGGTAAGTTCTCATTTTCTCGTGAAATATTCCAACAGTCATCGGATATTCACCACTTGTTTGGAATGTTTTGCCTCTAATAGATCTTGTTTCTGGAACGAGATGTGATAAAACAGGCTCTTTCATCCCCGTTGGGTGACTTATTACATATATTTCCCTTTGAAGCAGTGTACTGATAGTTTTCAGTACCCCCATTTTGTCCTTGGTATTATCTCGTCAATTTTCGTGCTACTACTCGCAAATTCCAACAGGTATTCCTGGAAATGCTTTCGAGATTCTTTTGGCGGGATCGAGTCATCTGCTCTTCCTAATTCCAGTAACGTGGGTTTCCTCGTTCCGGCCGGAAATTTTAAGTCAAAATCTAGTAGAGCCCTTATTATGCACCCTTCCTTTAGCTTCTTGGCCATCGCTTCCAACCTTTCCACCTTATCACCTAACTGCTCAGAACAGGCTAAAGCTTGGCACACCGCGTAAACCTGGCAATTCCCTGTCGCTGGTGTGGCTGTCTTCTTGAAGCCTAGTACTTGACTTACGTGTGAAATTGATGTCAAAACCACGGCCCTTTCCTCTTGCATCTGTGGCACTCGAACTGGTTTAATAACTCCTTCTTCCTGGTCCACTTGGGTGATAGCTTCGTGTAGAAAAGTTTTCACCTTTCCTTCTTGCATAAGTAAAGTGGCTGCTTTCTTTTGGAGGATGATTGCTTGCTGCTCACGCTCGAGCTGACGTGCCCGGCGATCCTTTTTCTTCTTTTTGCCTTGAACCTTTGTAGCGTCTGTTACATCTGACCCTCGGTTTTCCGTCTGACTGTCTTGTTTCTTGTGATCGTCCTGCGTTGACTTAGCGATGTCTCTTTGTAGACTGGACTCAATCTGGGTATTAGTCATTTTCTCCTCATTTATATCTTCTTTTGAATTCATTTCGCCCCGCCCTTTGAAACGCTTGACTGTCACCCACTTCGACGTAGACTGTTGCCGTTGAGATTCGATGTGGGAGTCCTCCTTATGATCACCAGTCGTCTGGTCCGTCCTTATGTCATCCGATTTGTTCGGTGTGACACACACAATTGGTGCCTGTCCTTCATCTGTGGTAACTGTCTCACCTTTTTCGTCTTCGTGTTCTTGTACTTTTTGAGCCTTTTCTTGGCTCTCCCTCACCGCATCCACCTGTGCACGTAGTTCATCCATGCTTTTAAATGTTGCTTCTTGAGATGCGTATTGTTTTAACTCTTGCAATTTGACTTCGATGCAATTCGATTTGAGCAATTCTGCTAATGGTTTGACGCATTTCCTCATAGGGTGACCAATATCCCCGCACCTCAAACACTGTTTACGACCCCTAATAGAAAGGTGTTCAATGATAATCAATGTATGGCCCCAATAAATACGCCTCACATCCTTTAATGATGTAGGGCAAACATCTGATTCCACGATTAATTCCCATGCTGTTGACGTGTCCGGAGAAAGGCCCTCCTTTGTCCAAGTCATCTAACTGAAAGTCCACTCCAAGCAACTTTTTTAGAAAACCTGATAGCTTGATAAGATCTACTGATCTCGTGATATTTTTCAATATACACGCGTAAAACCCATCATGTGTAAATCGTTCCCCATTACTGTCCAGCTGATTTTTCCATGCTGATGCGTCTGCGGAGACTGCCTCACGATGCAGGTTATAAAGCTGGTGGTCATACCTATGAAATGGTACCATTATTCCAACAAACTTCTTCGCCATTTCCCGCGTAAAAAAGTAAAAATATAACGCATGCTTTCCACCGTCGTAGCTAATGTTCTTAATTTGTGCCACCATACGCCATAACTCTCCGCTACCGGATCCTCTTGTGGCAGCTGCTGTCGCTATACTTTCTTGTATGCTCTTGGTACTTAAGAAAGCCTCTTTAATCGGGCTCTCACTCTTTAAGTTCATTACCAAGTATCCTTCCACCTGTGCTCTGATAGTTTGCACCAGCCGGACCTGTTCGTCAATTTTCATGATTCTTTTCAGAAACTGAGGTAGTTGTTTTGCTATGATTGTTCCTTCTACCAATCCTTGCACAATTCTCCACTCGTCATCACTTCCTTTTCGCACCGTCATTGGTGCAAATTTTCCATACTGCTTCTCGCATACTTCTCGTAATCTGCTTATTTTCTCCGGCGCGTAAATTTCGGTTTTGAAGAGAAACGTCTTTTTTAACAGTTTTTCTTCGTCCCTGTTCTTTAACCCCGGTCCTGCCACCTTGTTGATCCAGCCTTGTAGTGGTGCTGGCAGTACTTCCGCTTTTTTTACTTTTTCTTGTCCTATTGCCCTCCATAGTATACTTTCGAAGGACTGCGGAGACCTCTGAACTAGTAGTGCCAGTTCAACTACTCGTTTGCGCCATTCGGTCCATTCTTTCTTGCCATCAACCACTAGTAATTCAAAGAAATCTAATAGTCGTTCTGTCTCCGATGCTTTCAGGTTTGGAAGTCGTTTCGCAATATCCGAGAGCCGTGCTAACTGGGCCTTTCGCCTTCACGTATATTGCCGTGAACAATTCTTGGGTGATGTCCAACCAGACCTGCGTTCGTGGCTTGGTGGCTGAAGCTTGAGTGAGGGCCGTGTGAAGCGCCTGAGCTAGATTTTTTGGATCTTGGGACTCAGCTTGTCCCACCATCCCAATCTTTACCTCACTTTCTTTACTTGATTCCTTTACTTGTTCAGGTATGTTTGTAACCTGAGTTATGTTACTTTCATCCGGTAATAATACCGGTTGGACCGATATCTCTGATTTTTGATGCGACTCATCCTTTGCCGTATCTACCAGTGATACCGGTTCTGATTCCGGTTCCCGGTTGACCTCTTCTGTCGTTGAAGTCGTGCGTGCTATCGTTCCCGCCTCCTCAGCCTCGGATGACTCCGTCGAATCCGGGACGATTTCATCCACCACTCTCCTCGGTCGCTGATCCAGCTCACGCCCTTGCGTTGCCGTTGTCTTCCCCGGGTTGTCCGGGTCCGTACTCGGACCCGGGTCATGTAATAACGTTCGGGTTTCGCTGCTTGCATTCATGGTAGTCCTAAACCCTATCGAGAACGATTAGGGGCCTATATCGCAAATTTAGAACTTGATTGGATTGGCTGTATCCAATTACAAAACAAAAAAGCACACAATATCCAATTATATTATATAATTCCCCCTTTTTAAACATTCTGTGATTCTATTCCATCTAGACGACTTATTCCTTTTATTTCTTATCTCAGCTAATATTTGTGTGCTGTCGTTCTTGTGCCGACCACAGAGGCCGGAGGTTTGAAAAGAAAAGACTAAAAATAGCTCATTCTACTCAGGAATAACAGCCAATTACGAGCATTCTTCTTCGGTCTTTTTGGCGAATCACATGCCAACCTGCTGCATTTCTCCAGCCTCCTCTTTTATTTTTGGATGACAGATCGAGAAGGATGAGGTAGGATGCGTGATGGATCTGACCAATGACAATCCATTATTTCTCCATTCTCCATTATACCTTAGTAAAGGGTGTGGTCCAGCCAAGCTCACTTGTTTGCAGGCCTGCTCGTATCCCTACCCCTCAGCTGAAATTATGGGTGTGATTTATCACAGCGATAAATTGCACCCGCAATTTGCATGCAATTTGCAGGGGGTGCAATTTGCAATCTCGCAAGAACTCGAAACCATGACGAAGAGCAAATGGGTTAAAAAAAGCAGATCACCACCGGAGTCACGTAAGTTTTCACGATGACGGATATAGATAACGCCATGAGAGGACGACTCAGGACGCACATCGTGATGAAACGAGTAGAATCTCGTTTACACCTCGGAAGGAAACACAGCTTCCCCTCTCATTCTATATCCACATCGATCTTTACCCAGTCTCTGAAGAGTCCTATAGGTAGTTTGGTCTTATCATTTTTTTCCTAAATGTAGCACTTGACGTTGAAAGGATATTTTTACGTCGATGTTAGCGTAGTTTTAGCTATCAATGCACATTGAATTTCAATTGACCTTTCCTGCCGCTCGCTTTGTGCTCTCCTTACATTATGAATTCGACGAGTCCAACGCTTCGAAAGAGTCACCTGCGTGAGAAACTCGCAGCTCGTAATGGCTCAAGACACTCCGTGTACTGGGTTAAGCCCTTGAAAAAGAAAACCGACACGTCAAAGTCGATGGATTCTAGCAGCACTGTTGAATACACGCTGGTGGGGACATACACGGGTGAGTGGAAAGATGGTCAAAAGCACGGATTTGGAGTATTCGTGTATCCAAATGGAAATAAATACGAAGGTGAATGGGTAGCCGACAAACGACAAGGGCGTGGTATCTACTGGATAAAGAAGAATCAAAAGTTGTGGAAACAATACACTGGCGAATGGTTGAAGGATTCTCGACATGGACACGGCACGTTTTTCCACCAAGATGGTGGGAAATATGAAGGAGCATGGCGTAACCATAACCGTCATGGGTATGGTCGTCGAGTTTACAGTGAAGATGAATCCATGTATGAAGGAGAGTGGGTCTGTAATAAGCGTTCTGGACACGGCACATTCGTGAAAGGCAAGTAAAAATGAATGAATGGCTGCCTTCTGAAAGTGGCTTACATACTTCTCTGAAATGGCTGCAGCTAACGGCGATCGCTATGTCGGTCATTGGCTAAATGATAAAAAAGAAGGCCCTGGACGCTATTTCTACAAAGCGACGCGCAAACTGTACGAAGGCGAATGGATGGATGACACGCCCAAGTGTGGAACGTACCATGATATTGATCCAGAAGACGATCAGGTCGATGGCGGGAAGAACCACAACCATTTTCAGCTCCCAGAGGTGCGTCTCGTATGTTCCATCTCGCTCTTTCATAAGATCTTATCATATATTCTATTCGAGCAGTTAGAGCTTTCACATCCGGAGCAGGTGCTGCGTGAGGTAGTAGCTAGCATTCGTGAGATCCGCGTGCAAGAGGGTGCTTTTAACGAAAAAGTGGACCAAGACGCGACTTTTGGACGAAGTTTAATGGGTGCTGATAAACAAGAGCCAGATGTCGCCATCTTTGACAAGCATATGATGCGTCAGATCCAGAGTGGGTTTCATGCTCTACTCGCAGCAGAGAGTACGGATATCGCCAACAAGCAGCAGCATGGCTGTATTTCATGCTCTTTTTTTCCTAATCTCATTAAACGGTTGGAATTTGACGTCAAGGACGAGCGACTGGCTCAACTTTTGCAAGAAATCGGTGCTACGTTCGATACGCTCGTATCGTTTGACGAGTGTGTCGATATCTTGTCTCTACTCGTCGAAAATGACGAAAATCCTTCCCTTAAGGACGAACTCCATAATTATAAACATAGAAAATGAGCACATGTATAGATACAAAAAAACGGTTTTTCTCTTCCTCTTCCCTGTCATTAACTAGGTCCCTGGGTTTTTTATCTCGTTTAGGTAAAACGAAGACCTAAAGCCGCCACGACGTCACGGTATTTGTTCAAATCTTCGCGACGTAAGTACTTCAGTAATTTCCGTCGTTTTTCCACCATCGCAATCAATCCGCGTCGAGAATGATGGTCCTTCTTATGACTTTGGGCATGGGCCGTGCAGCGCAGAATCTTTTGTGTCAGTACCGCAATTTGTACTTCACTTGATCCCGTATCTCCTGGAAATCGCTGGAAAGTTTCAATAGCTGTAGCGACTTGTGCCTTGTTCAGTTCATGCTGGGGAGCGTTACGTAGACTAAGGACGGCCTTAAGTTTCGCTAACGTGGCTTCTTGTTCCTCGTTTTCCGGCTTAATATCGTCCAGTTTTAGACCAAATCGGTAGCTGTTGTCTGCGGAGACACGTGGAGGAGCGATGTACGATGCACAACGAGCTAGCGGTACTGACACTACCGCGGATGGTGCGCGGACAAGGCGAGAGAGCGCAAACATAGGTGGATGGGAATTGATGCGGGGTACTTAAAATGGGATAACGTTTTTTGATTGGCAGAAAACATCACAGTTTACATAGATACTACTGGGAAGTCAAACAATTATAGCTTAACTCCCATGTCGAGCATTCTTATAGATTCTAGTCCACGTTTCAGCCTTCTTACGATCACCAATGGTGACGGAGCTAAAGTCCAGTTGTTTTAGCGCTGGAAAGTTCGCAATCACGTAGTTTCGATAGTGTTTTTTCTCTTGTAAAGGATTCCCATGTAAAGTGATTGAATGCAAATGTGGGAGCCATTTTGCAAGTGCATCAACGTCAGAGTATTTACTGAGTAAGTTGCCATGAAGGTGCAGTGTTAGCAGCTCTGGATATGCCGAAAAGGCTTGAGGATGGATAGTTTTCAACTGATTTCCCGATAAATCTAACCATTGCAACATCGCGGGGTACTCAAATACAGCACAAAGTGCTTCGTTCATGTCATTAAGATGAAAGATCTTGTTGTTATTCACACGCAACGAAACGGGTGACTGCCGTTTCTTAGGTGCTGTCTGCATTGGAATATTGGCATTAAGTGACATCATGATTACGTAAGCAGTATAGTTTTAGTCCGAACCTGTTGTGACCGCTTTTTGCCACCTACTGGATCATATCGCTGCATTTCTAAAGTGACACAATATCACGTGAGTAAAATATAAAGAACAATTACATCGTCGTAAAAACTAAACCTGAGAGCGAAACAAGTCCCATGAAAGAATAATCGAGTGGAATGACAGCACTAACGTGGATGCCCGTTCCTCTCTTTAGTGAATCACCAGTCGATGCCATTGCCACATCGCGCAGGCTCATTTCGTCGCTCACAAGAGGAAAAGTGACGACTTTAGCTTCTTGACATTCTTAAAATAGTTTAGAGAATTCGATCTGAAATAGACACTTCTTATCTTAATTAACATGATGGCGATCAATGCTCAGTAAAAGCTGAATCACGCGAAAACTTGCTCTAATGACAGACTTGATGCTCTTATACTCGTCAAAATGAACCATTTGATCCGACAATAACACGGAATACGCACTATTTCGGTAGTCGAAATAAGTGGCGAAAAACTTACGAGACCCAACGTCCTGAATACTACGAGCAAAGTGTTTCTCTATCGAACGAACACGAGCCAAACGTAAAAAGAACGAGCTCTTCTGACCGTCCGTTTCACGGTTTTCACCACTATTCTCAAGAAGTATGACACCTAATTGACTGAATGGGTGTGCGAGACGAGTGGTAGTAAAATTCAGTTCTTCCACGTCGGGGATATCTCGTGTCTTTGCTTTTACTGTAATGGCTGCAGCACAAGCGCACCAACAAGTTCCATTTCCAGGAAGTACATATCCCGAACGCAAGACATTGTACACTCGACGGACAACTTTATACATTTCAGTTTGAATTTCCAGAGCAAGGGAGTGGGTTGGGCCCTGTATAATGACCGAAACGTGAGGCTGGTACTTGATACTAGGTACCAAGACTTGCAGATATAACATTGGAAACTTCTTGTCGCTTCTGTCTTCCTGTACTTTGCTACCGGATACATCGAGTGTTTTTAGAAGGAATTTTTTGTGCCCAATTCCTTCAGGTAACACTTCGTCCCAGGTCTCTACAATGGCAGCTCCAGAGATCACGGCAAGCTGACAAAGTCCTTCATACGACGATACGGGAATGCATAACGCTGCGTTTGGGTTCGCGTTCGATGCATCGATCGCCTGGAAACTGATTTCACCATAGACAAAGATGATTTGGGTCGAGACAAGTTTTGTGAAAGCTGTGGTTTCGAGGTCTCCAGCAAGGAGGACGACACCTCCATTGATTGGAATTGTACCATCAATTGTACGACGTCGGATGGTCGAATGGAGCGAAGTTTCAGCTACAGGGAGTAACAGACCATGGTATACTTTGGAGCTTTCAGCTGATGTGATACCTCCAAGCACGATATGTGTTGTTACTAAATCCTGAAGGAAAAAGCTCGAATAGTTGCTGAATTGAGTCGGATGAAGGGCCGAGACCACTTCCATTGCAAGTGATGTAGCTTTCATGTTGCTGGATACAGCATTTCACATGATATTAAGTCTGACAGTCAGTAGAAGGTCGTCACACCCTTACCCTTTACGTACTTTGTAGATAATAACGGTCTTAAAGCTGTGAGTTGACGGGTCCATGTCAAGCCTTGAAACGATGGAATTACTTGGGAGATCGAAAGCCGCATGTGCTTAATTGTCTATATTCATGCATACGTATAGTCATACAAAGAGTCGACCGTTAGCTACATAAGTACATACAAACACACACGTTTACCTCGTGGCAACACGTCTCAGCTCTCGTTAACGCTTGTTGAATGATGTCGCTAGAAAAGTACTTTTTTTGGTTAGATACAGGCGCGCTTCTATAAAAAAAGCAAGCGGTATTCATACGTTTGGAAGCCTTGACGATGTAATTCGAGAACAGTCTCAGCTAAGACTCCACATAACGTCACCATTGTCGTAGTCCCCTATCAAAAATAAAATCTCGTGAGTAGACTCCTCCAATGGAAGTCATGATCGTCCCACCGTGCCAAACATTTTGCGTTGCTCTTCCAGCGCTTGTTGCAAGATAAAAGTGCCAGCATTTTGGCTTTGCAACACACTTACGACTGTATACGCGTCCGCGGAGAAGAATGTGTGATCAGATTCATCTGCACAGAATGTCAATCTTAAAACGGTTTTCATACTCCCGATGTTCAGTTGAACGAACCTGTAACTTGTTTACGGAGTTTAGTTGGCCCAAAAAGCGATCGAACGGCACGTGCAACGCCCACTACAGCTTGAAGCAACACGATGGCGGCCATTTTGCGATCTTCGAGTAACGCCATAGACAGTCGCCGATAACTTCAAGTTCGTATCTTTTCATCTGAAGCTTTCGATTGGCTAGTAGGAAAGAAATTAACCGATTGGAGCAGCATTTGTTTCCCAGTACTTCAACTTGCACTTTTGTGTTTACGCTTTTTTGCGAGCTACATGTAGCGGCTGTAAACATGAAAGTGTCCGAGTCCGTAACAAAAATACGCTATAAAAACGGTTCTTCGATTTTTCAGATAACGTTAGTTAAGGTAACGGGTGGTGTGCTTCCCTGTGCTGCGCAGGTTTTTGCGACGGAAACGACATTTGAACGACAATTTGGTAGACAAAACTCGAGTTTGCACAGAAAAGCATTCGAAAGTTGAATGAACTTCAACTCGATCAGTCAGTCGTCAGGTTGACCAAAGCTTTCGTTCAATGGCTGTTAACAATGAGCTGATATGGTTCAAGACAACTTTACAGTTCAACTTTTCCAACACGGCAACAAGTGACGACACATGAAACCCCCATTCGTTCCTCAAACTTCTTCCGCTCCTCCCACGTCATCCATAACAAGCAGGTTAAGTAATGCCACGGTGACGTTGCGTCCGCTCGAATGGCGTTACACGGACTCGAATATTCACCATCACAATGGGAATATTAACATTCGGGGAGAGAACGTCGAGACATTTCGAGATCAAGAAAATGGTAGGAAAACGCAAGAAAAGTTTTATGAAGATCTGCATGAGCGGCATCGTGTCTTGTCGCGGGAGATTTTGTATCAAGGTTACGCTCAACAGAGCGCAAAGGGAAATGGCTATAATCACGAGTCGAGCAAGAGACTGAGGAGATTGACAAGTCTGCAAGTGAAACAGCCTTCTTTATTGTCGTCAACGTCAGTTCCTGGAAATAATTGCCCCTTGAGAAGAAGTCAACCAGCTTTGGGGCATCATCATCAAGCAGTAGGATTGGGCCGACTGAGACCCTTGGCACTTGAACGTGTCCCGTCTAGTATTGAAGAGATTGACGTTGATGTTGATGACCAGAGCGATGGTAAAGCTCTAAAAGACAGCATCGGAGCGAAGAAAGAGAAGAAGCGTGTCCGGTATTTACGTGATACCGATCGATACAATATCATTCAACGGATTGAAAATGGAGAAAAGCAGGCGGCGATTGCACGTGAATTTGGTGTCACCAGAGCAGCCATTTGCCATACAAGAAAAATCGATTGGAAATCATGTCGCGCTACAACATGTTAATGAAATCTGCCAAAGAAATGTACGACACAAAACAACTGATTCTAATGATAGTAGATCAAGTTCTAACTTAATTTATAGGAATGGGGATCATACAGTTAACTTGATCGGATCGCCACCTACAAAGCCAACGGTTCATGAACGTCATGCAAATTCTGTCTTATTGCTCATGACAATCCTACGTGATCACCGTTCAAGTAACACCACGTTCCGTCGTGTAGCTGATCGTCTAATCATGTAAGTTGCACCGTTTCACTACCACACCATTTCGTCTCACTATTAAGTACTGAAGTATCCGAAATGCATGGCACAGGATTTTGTTGGAGGAAGCATTTGCTTGTATGAGCACTCAAAAGGTGCAAGTGATTACAAACACGGGTCATGTGTATAGCGGCATCGAGATTTGCGACCAGGTTTGTGGTGTCGCACTTGGTGCTGAAAGCTTGCCGCTTCTCGTGCTATTTCATCAAATGGAGCCTGAAGCACCTCAAGGTTCGATTCATGTTGCCAAGGAGTCTGAGATGAAATTTTTTCGAGCTTGTTGGCGGCTCGAGCACATAAGTTTGCCAGCTAACGTTGATCAGCATAAAATTCTGCTCTTATCCTCGACCTGCAGCACGGGTGAGGCAGAGTGTAAAGCGATTGAGGTACGACGTTTTTTTTGCTTGATTGAGTACAAATTAGTTAAACAAATTGACAGTTTTATTTTTTTGACGATAGGCACTGTGCAGCATTGGGTGTGATGAACACAATATCTTTCTCGTTGTTCTCCTAATTGCATCTGACGGATTGAGTACCGTTAGTAGCCGCTTCCCACGTAAGTTTGACATTATTTTTTTAATGATCTCTATCGCTGTTTATATCCAACTAGAGTTTTTACGTGAACAGAGGTGAAGGTTATCTCAGGTGGAATCGATGCCAAAGTCGATCCTCGAACGGGTAGAATAACTCCAGGCTTTGGTGACTTTGTGTCCCGCTATAGCGGCCGATAAATTAATTATTACCATAAAAACGGATCGGATGCAACAAGTTTCTTTGGTTAAGCCGCCATTACATAATCATATTTGAGCTGAATTATAATCGGACTTAATGAGAATGCATGTTATTGTTCAATCGCAGTCTATTTACCGTAAAAGTCGGATCCAGTGGGACATACGGATCGACACCACCAATCTGTAATGCTGACACCCCACCCTCATGTCAAAATCTGACGAGGTTTATTACCGAGTTTCTGTACGAAGGTACGGTCGGAAGTCACGGGGACCCCAAAACCCCCAAAAAACCTCAATTTTTTTTACTTGATTACGACGAAAAAAAAAAGTCCCACTGGATCCGACTTTTACGGTAGTTTTAACTAGAGGATCGGTTATTCAGCCCCCACCTTTTTGTTAACCAGCCCCCACCCCCGAATTTTTGATTGGTCAATCTCCACACCAAATAATTTAGCCACCATCCCAAATAATTCTTCATCTTCGAGGATTTGACGGTGTTCAATTGCAAAAAAATTAAGAACATGGCGCACATACAGCCATAGGTATCCTGGTAGTGCAAGCAAAATGCGCTGATAACTGTACTTGGCCCACGTGAACCCCATGTGACAGGTCTATACGAAAAGGCCTATATCAGTCTTGTATGTTGAAGAATTCGTTGCATGTATTGTTATGTCTAACTTGTTGATGAATTTACTTTAAGTCCCGATGTTGTACTGCTTTACAGAAAACGTAGCGGAGCTAACAAATTACGTCGCATGCGAAGATCCTGTGAAAGTGTGGACACGTGGAGCAGATATAGAAGCAGTAGTTTTAGAAAAAGTAGATGCAGAAGCAGTAGATGTACAAGTCCAAAATTTATAGAAACCGTGACGTCATAAGATATTTTCTCATGAGTTCGATGAAAGGGAAGTGGATAGGTGACATTCTGACCAATAGATTTTTTTGGGGTGGGGGCTATTATTTGGGTTGGAGCTAAATTGGGGGTGGGGGCGGGCTAAACAAAAGGTGGGGGCTATTATTTGGGTTGGAGGCTAAAATTGGGGGGTGGGGGCTGGTTAACAAAAAGGTGGGGGTTGAATAACCGATCCCTTAACTAATTGCTACAATAAATTTCCTAAGTGCGAAATCTAAGCCTGTCTCTGATGTACTAGCTTCCTGACTCCGTGCGTACATCACTTGACCATTCTTGTATTCCTTCTTGCAAACACTCTAAACCGATTTGCAGTTTGATCCCACGTAGCCTTGTTTCGGTCCGACCCTTTTCGTAATAGGCGACCGCTAGAATCTGCTTCATGGTCTTCGACCATACCAACTGCAACTGTTCGTGCGGAGCCCGGTGTACTCATTTGTGCACCTTCTACTAGCCACAACCAGGGATAGGAAAAATAATTAATTCCCATTGCCCCGTAAACAACCCTATAAACAATTAATAGTTGCAATTAGTAAAACGATGCAATTTACGATTGCAATTGCTGCTTCATGACCAGTCAATCATTGAAATTGGACCAATGATTGCCCAATTATTTGAAAGTGGTTCTCGAAGCCGACCCAACCACGGGCTACTAAAGAAGTCAAAAATTGGAAGCTTAAGTTCTTGACGTAAGGTTCGGTACTCATAAGTCCGCCTGCGATCGTACCATACCCTCATACATGTACCGTAAGACATCTCTCAAAGAGCTCTGCAGTCAGTGGGGTCAGATCAAAGGTTAGGTAAAGGGATCATTCTTTGGTGAGGCACGTTGTCAGTTAGAACAAACAATACAAAAGATCTAAAAGTCTAACTCCTACAACGAGGTCTCGAAGTAGTCCTCGATTCTTGTATCAGTCGCCTGCTGTTCATTTTCTTCCTCATCATCCTCGTCACCTGCGTTCATCGCCTTAGCGACTGTCACGGCGTTCCACAAGTGACGATTGAACTTTTGGAAAATAAGTGCTTCTAACACAACTGGAGAAAGACGATTGCGGACATCTGTCAAGATATTCTTGGCATGACTGAAGAGTCTCTCGACCGCAGCAGAAGATGAAGGTATGAAGCGCAGATCAATGCAGTCCACATCGGATGAAGATTGGCCCATACTGGTTCCTTGCTTCAATTCTATCCACATAAGTCAACTTTTTCTTCTTCTTGGGTCGCAAATCAGCTGGTGTCGTGTTGTTGATAACCTTGAACGATTCCAAAGCAGACATTTCTTCCTCTGTCAGCTCTGACTTCCTGTTGGTCATCACTTTGACGACGCCGGACTCAAAGGTCTGGTTGTTCACAATATCTGCGTCGGCTGGTAGATACTGCGTTAATGATGAATAATCCACCAATACACCATCAAATATCTGCCTCGTCTCCGCAACGTTGGTTTCTTTAACTTGAAGACGTTCGGAAACACTTTGCAAATCTGCGAGCATTGTCACCAATCTTCTCAACTTCGCAACTTGCTCCGTACTTGGCATCAAACCTCGAACTTCACTGACTGCTGC
>MIQA02023272.1:0-26800 GCA_001887855.2 Sclerospora graminicola
GATTCCATTCGCTTATGCGTTGTGCATATTCCGTTTCATACTTACCAGCTTGGATGTTTCCACTCAAATGTTCCCAGCAATCTGTCCACCATGATCGTGTTAGTATGTGCATTACTTCATTGCTCATACCTTCGATTATTTTATGCGGATGGCTAAAACACTCCAGTAGCTGCATAATAGCAGCCCCTTCCTTTGCTGCTGCTAGTCGCCACACCCTCTCTCCTGCAGTCGCATGTGGGAATGCAGTGCCTTGGTGGTGATTCCACACCACCTCCATCGTATTCCACACCTTCGCCCACTCAGGTCCTTCATTGTTGTTGTCTTCTGTTTCAGGAGATGTCGCCTGGAGTTCATCAAACAGCTCTCGCTGCACTGGAGCAACAATTTTCTCTGTGATGCTGTTCTTCGAACTGTAAGCCTCTGATACCGCCCGTTTTTTATGCATCCGCTTGACTTCAGCGTCTTCTATTGCCATGGTTCCTCAGGCCCTTGCTCCATAGCTACATCTGGTTGCTGTTCATCCTTGTCTGCTGTTGATGTGGTTGTCCCATCTTCCAGCAGGTACTGTCCTTGTGTATACTGATGCCATTTGATCAAAACTTCCTCCCTTACCTCATACGTTTCCGCAAAGAACTGACGCACTCGTGGATCTCGCAGATTCACTTGTAGTAGTTCTTCTTGGTTCACTGTTGGGAGATACGTGACAGTATCAATGAGAAAGTGTAAAATGTCAGCAGTACCTGTTTCGCCTTCTGTCAGTAGATTTTCAATTTGATTATGGAGGAATTGCGGCGCGTATGATCGTCCTCCATCCGCCGGGTATGCGTGTTGCGTCACCAGCTGACTCCCTTGAGGACTCGTCATCTCTGTATCCTCTATATGCTCGTGTGCCGTTTCTGTTATGGCTTACCCTTCTGTAGACCTCCAACCGTGCGTGTACGCATGGTAATGTGCTGCCTTGAAGTGTATAATCAGCGGTATTTTCCCCTTTCCTTGAATTGCAGTTTGTTTTAGTGCTTTGACCTCTGCAATGCGTTGCCCTAGTGGGATCGGGTATTCCCCACACGTCACATACTTCTTGCGCTGCGCCATCCTGGTCTCCGGGGCAAAGTGAATGGCTCCAGCCGGTTTTCCATTCTCATCTGCGCTAATCACGAATATATGCCGCTGTAGCATGGTACCTATGCAACCTAGTGTGTCGTTACTACCCCACGTTTTACCACTTACCGTTGCTGTTAACTCTGAGGGGCTGCTACCGTAGTCCTCCAAATATCTTTTGAATTCTGCCTCAGACTGCCTTCCGGTCATCCGGTCATACCCTCTCCCCAGACTTCTGAGGGTCTGTTTCCGTATACCCGGCGGGTACTTCATCTGAAAATCCATGAGTCCTCGTGAAGCACAACCTTTTTTCAGATGTGCTGTCGCTTCTTCCAGAATCTGTGGATTGGCTCGTAACGAAGAATCATATAGCGCTTGCACGATACTATAAGCCTGGCAGTTCCCTGTTGCCGCTGTAGAGACCTTCTGCAGCCCCATAGCAACGAGTGCCTCTCTCAAAGTGTATTCCTTACGTGCTGGAGCTCCCTGCTCTTCCCATACAAAGTATTGGACCGGTCCTTCCTTTTCCTGCACCTCGTTGCCTAATTGCATTAATGCATCGTTAGCCGTACTCTCGATTAATAATAAATCTGCCGCTGAATTTTGGCGAGCCGTCCCATTTGAGTTGCTCGCGGTCGGTGTATGTTTGTCCACCTTTTGTTGTTCCCGGGTTTTCAGACCCGGCCCGGGTTGGGTTCCATCTAAATTTTGTTTCTTCCTGGGTCTGGGTTGGCTAACCGACCCGTGGTAAGATGTGTCTTTTATCGGTTCAGTAACCGGTTCATCTCGGCCCGGGCTCTCCTTGACTTTATCGGTTGAGACATCCCCTTCCACTTTTCCACTTCCCCGTTGTTTCCTTTTAACTGTAGTCCAGTTGTCTTTTACCTCTTGAAGCGTCACGTCTGCCCGATCCCCCTGCTTCGTTGTTTCTTCCGTAGGCCCTGACGGCCCGGCCGTATTGGCCTCTTCCTGGACCGGCGTACTGGTCACTTTTTCCTCGGGTGCCTCCTGTCCTGAGCTCGGCCCCTTGTCTTTCAGTCGTCGCTGTTCGTGACGTTCATCCTGCTCCTGACAGTTTCTCCTGACTTTTTCCCGCAGGGCTTCCCTGCTCGCGAAAATCGGTTCCGGTGAGTCTATCAACTCAACTTCTTCCACTGTTACTTTTAAACAATTTTTTGTATTTAATTGTTCCGTTGACAGAGTACATCCCCTCATCTGATGCCCTGCCCCACCACATCGCATGCAGTGAATTTGTCCTCTTGTGGCCGGGTGTTCCAGTGTAAGCACCATCCCACACCACATAATCCGTTCGACGCCCCGTAGCTGGTTTGGACATCCGCTAGCGTCGATTACTATTTCCCAGTCGAGTGACGTAGAAGATAGTGGGCTTCCTTGGTCCAGTTCTTCAAACCGGAATTCTACCTGGATAATCTGTTGCAAGTATCCGTGGAGTTTCATGATGTCAACATTTCGTGTTACGTTTCGCACTTTGATGACATATTCCGGGTGGAACCCCATTCCAGTTCCGTTGCCGGTGATTTTTCTGTCCCAGACTTTCTCTGCGACTGGCTCTTTTTCATGCATGTTACGTAGGCCATGCACTTGCTTGTGGTATGGGACTGTGACCCCCACATACCTCTTCGCTATTTCTCTCGTTAAAAAGTATAAATGCAAAGTATGTTCCGATTGGTTATAGCTGATAGACTTCACTTTTGCCAGCATTTCCCAAAGCTTTCCATTATCCATGCCACGTGCAGTTGCAGCCGTTGATATACTTTCTTGTAAACTTTTAGTACTTTGAAAGGCTGTTTTAATGGCCTGTTCACCGCGTAAGTCCATCACCAGACATCCTTCAACTCTAACTCTTATGGTTAGAACTAATCTTAAACGGTCCGCCGACGTCATGATTTGTCTTAAAAACTGAGGAAGGATTCTAGCTAGAATAGTTCCTTCTGCGAGTCCTTGGACTATAATCCATTCGTCCTTACTACCTTCGCGAAATTTACGCTTATCCTTGCCCGTCCACTCTCTTTCGCATATCTTCTTGAGCACTGACGCCCTTTCCGCAGAGTAGATAGCTGGGTTAAACAAGTAATCTGCCGTTACCAATGATGTAGATTTAACCACTGGGGTGTTTCCTGTTACCTTGTTTAGCCATCCCTTCAAAACACTGTCCCCTTGAACAGCAACTTCAACTTGACAACTTCCAATCATACGTGCTAGCACGTGTTCTAATGTTTGATTGCTCCGCGCAGCCATAGAGCATGCTGCTGCTGTCTTGTTCTTCCAAACTTTCCAATCCATGGAGTGTTTGATGACAACCAATTCAAAAAGATCCAGCTGCAAATGAGTCTTAAAATTTATGAGGTTGAAATTCTGATATCTGATGACTCAACGATTAAAACCTACTTATGCCAGCCCATTGAATTTTAGGTTTTATTCCAAACCTGATTAAAACCTAATGCATTTAAACCTATGCTTGCCAGCCCTGCATATCACCCGAAGCACCCATACATGTACCTACGCTTATGATGCGAAAAGGATAGCGCGATATATTGAAAGGAATGGGAAATTTTAAGTTGTAATTAGGTCTGTTCGCATAATATGATTTCGTAGCCAACAAAGATGATCGGAATAGTGTGAGCGCGAATGTGGTTTACGCGAATGGAATTTTTGCTCGATGGAATTGCAGAAAGCAGAGTGCATTCCACTGCAGAAGAGCTGATGGAAGAGATGCATTGGGTTTGAAAGAGCTTTTCGAGGAATTTGGAGTGAAGACGAAGACACCACTAGTTTTACGCATTGAATTTCAAGCAGCTATAAGACAATTCGAGAATGAAACAACTACTGCAAGTGCCAAGCACGTGGATGTCAAGTTGACATTTCTAAAGGATTATACGAAAAAGGAAACAACATACAGTATGGCAAGCGTTGATATGATATGATATGATATGATAGTGGATTGATTTACAGTATCCGCTCTCACTTCCGGATTTTCAGAAATGATCAGTTAATATAGGCTATCCATTTTTAGAAGGAACAGTGTGTAATAGAGCAAATAGGTATAATTTCTGTTACTACGGGCATGACTTTTGCCTTGCGCTAGATGATTATGGTAAATCCGCTTGTTGGACCCGAATCCTTGGTGCATAATGCACCGTGGAGCCGCTAGCTAAAACGTTCACAAGGCCCGCACTTGATCGTCCAATTTCGTCCAATTGAATCGAGCAGCGATAAATTTGTTGTAACACTTTTCATAGAACTGTTTCTCTAACACTGGCTGAGATTGATCTACGAGCTTTCCCGCTTTCATCAACAGCTTAATTATCGATTTTTTTTCACCTTGAGTCATTGCTACGGTTTGATTTAGCAAATGAGTACAAGTAACAGAGTGAGTACCAGTGGTACAAATCAATACACAGTTTTCGGAAACTCATGTTCTTTAATTGTACCAAGTTTGAAAAGAGATAATTTTTGGACAGTTCCGGAAGTGGGAGCGGATACTGTATTATTAAAACTATTATTAATAAGATTGTTTAATACCCTTATACTTTTTTACTTCATCGTGGCACGTATCGGTTACTGGTTTCTCTTAGCAGTGAGGTTGGGCAAAATTTCTATGTAGAATATTTGCCATCACGCGAGCAAACAGCTATACGAGGATAGAGGCCATTTTGAATCTCGAGCTTTTGCTGGACGTACGTACGAATTGTATGAGCGATCAAATCGAAGTTCTAATTTAGAACTATTCTGATGTATCATACTTCACATTAACAAACCTCTGTAGTTCTGCAGCACCATCACTCCCAATTCGTGTCTGCACGGACGCTCTCTGGGATGTCAATTGTAATCTTCATCGATGCCGCGTCGCTAGCATCCACATCTCGACGGCAGCTCCAACCAGCAGAACTTCCACGCTTGGAATCAGTTTTCTCATGCAGCGATTCAAGCAACATCAGCAGACTCGGAGGCGCGTTTTGCTGTTCAGCAATATCCAAGATAGCTCCATAACCAATGGCACTTGCATCGACCATGCTTTGAACAATGCTGTTGCCTGTCGGAGTAGGGGAAGGATGTGCGACGTTTGAGGAAGTAGGTGACCGAGCATTTGAAGCTGGCACACTGTCGCTGCTAGTAGACCATAGAGAATAGCGGGACGAAACAGGAGCAGGCGTCGCAGATGACGATGCTGGTGTTGAAGCATTCGATACTTTCCCCGCGTTTACGCCTGGGAACAGAGATACGATCGCTGATTTTGCGCTACGAGGCTGCACAAGCGCCTCCATCGTCTTCCAATCCCCCACCAATGCACAGGTCACGAGAGCCGAGTAGAGATACCGCTTTGGATCAATATTAAACAGTTCACGGAGCGGTCCCGGTTGGCACGAGCTGTGACGCGTGTGTGACTTTTTGGCGTCGCCGTGGTACAGCATCGAATAGCGCAGGAATTCACCGACCGTCATGCGATGTACACATCTACGCGGATAAGCTAGCCACCGCGGATCTAGCTCAAGGCGTTTTACATTAGCAGTGATCGCGGCTACCCATTGACGTTGTACTTCGGGTGTGAACGCATCCAAGATCAACTCTTCCGATCCAGCTGCATCACAAATCTTCACACAACACGGACGTAGTGAAAACTTGCCACGATAATCCAGCGGCTCGACTTGCATGCCCCGTGCCAATGGAAGACATCCCTTTTTGTTACCTTTTCCCGTCTTATCATGAAACGGATTTCTCGATTTTTCGAGTTTCCCTTCTTCATGTTTTAGGTACACAATCTCCTTTTCTGCCAATTGGACATATCGCCTCCTCCAATTGGCCTGCAAATTCCCCACACTACGAGCCCTTTTATCCAAATAAGCCTCTTTCTTGCAAACTTCGGGCGCTGTATTGACATCCTCTTGTTCTGTCTGAATCTGCAGCTTTGACAATGTCACGTACTCGTGCAGCATGTCCAGAATCCATACAGGGAAACGATGTCGGTAAAGTTTCGCAATGTCAAGTACGTCATCTGTCACTTTAAGAGACCTCGTGAGCTCTCGATCATAGAAAACTAAGGACAACAACATGGCCGCCAGCTCTCGGTATCTATGAGTAGCAGCGTACAGATCCAATAGCCCTCGCAGCGCACTTAGCGACACCGTCTCGTTCGTGACCATACATTGCTCCAGTAAATAATGAACCCATTGACTTAATGACAACGGCAGTGCTGCCAACTGCTTACGAAAGAGTGCAGGTGCCATCGTCTCCGATATAAAGAGAAGGACGTCCAAAATTACGGCGGAGCAGCCTGTGGCTTCGGCAGCGTTCATAAGTGCGCATTTATCTACAAATGAACGAAGCGGGAGTCGATACAAGTCACGAAAATCACGTACGATATCAACACCAAGTTCTGTTTCGTCTAGAAGACCCAAATGCACACACAAAAGCTGCGCAACGGCATCATCCGCTACTGACATGACACAAATTAAAATTGTTATAATATTTAGAATAAGTTAAGCATTTAATTTAGAACTGTTTTGATAAAACGATTCTAAATTATGTACCGCATTAATCACTGGTACTGACCGGTATAGGATTTACCGGTACCGCTACCTGTGTTTTGCTCTCCTGGTACCGGTACGTACGTGGCACTGGTAAGGGCTCTCTATCATTCCACTGGAGGAGCCATCACGATGCGTCTCGACGCTGTCGCCAAAGCGTTTCGCGTAGCTTCGCGCTTTTCGACCCAATGCGAGGGTCAATTCCGCTCAGCTCATGTTTCAGCCAGGCTTCGTGAAGCTTTGGCTATTGAGGCGAGCCAAGTCAGTCAGCGCCAGGATCGTTTTGGCAGTCTGCTGCCCATGGTTGCTGCTATCGCTGTTTTAGGTGCGGCTGGAGTGGCTGGAGTAGAAAACGCCAAGTGTGAGGACGTGGCCAGTGGTGAAGGTGTCACGCAGGCCATGCTTAAAGAGGTCGTGGCCAAGCTTAACCGCATCGAGAGTGCCGTGGCAAACCCACATCGCCACACTGACGGTCTAAATACCGGTGTGGATGTGGTTCTAGGTGCTCAGTGGGGTGATGAAGGCAAGGGAAAGCTTGTGGACAGCTTGTCGCAGTCGTACGACGTGATTGTTCGCGTGGCCGGTGGTTCCAATGCTGGTCACACCATTGTGCACGAGGGCAAGAAGTACAAATTCCATCTGGTACCGTCCGGTATTTTGAACCCAAATGCTGTGTGCATCATTGGTAATGGTGTCGTAGTGCACCTGCCCAGTTTCCTGGAAGAACTCGAAGGGCTGAAGAAAATGGGGGTCGATTATGAAGGTCGAATCCTCATCTCCGACCGTGCCCACATGGTGCTGGACTTGCACCAAGAAATTGATGGCATTAATGAACAGCGTCGTGGTCGCAACAAGATCGGGACAACGAAGAAAGGTATCGGTCCAGCTTATTCGTCCAAGATGCTGCGCAACGGTGTCCGTGTAGGCGACTTGCGGTTTTTCGACGACTTTGCAGTGAAATTGCGTGACCAAGTCAAGTTCTATAAGGACAATTACCCCGAGCTTGAAGCGGATGCTGATGCTGAAATTAAAGTGTACAACGCCATGAAGGACAAGATTCTGAGCATGACTGTTGACACTGTTGCGTATCTAAACAATGCGTACGTGTCGGGGAAAAAGATCTTGGTAGAAGGCGCGAATGCAACGATGCTGGACATTGATTTTGGCACATATCCCTATGTAACATCTAGCAATCCAAGCATTGGGAGTGTATGCACTGGGGGTGGTATTTCCCCAAACCGTATCAACAGTATCATTGGCATTGTAAAAGCTTACTGTACTCGTGTCGGCGAGGGACCATTCCCAACAGAATTGCACGATAAAGTGGGTCATCACCTCGGATCAGTCGGTGCCGAGTTTGGTACAACCACTGGGCGTCCACGTCGTTGTGGCTGGTTGGACATTCCTCAAATGCGCTACTCGAACATGGTGAATGGCTTTACTGAGCTCAATCTGACCAAATTGGACGTGCTGACTGGTCTGGAGAAGGTGAAAATTGGGGTTTCGTACTGGCATAAGGGCAAGAAATTGGATGGCATGCCATCGAATCTCCAATTGCTTGAGGATTCGGTTGTCGAGTACGAGGAACTACCTGGCTGGTCAGAAGACATTTCGAAATGCAAGACGTTTGAAGAGTTGCCAGAGGCTGCTCAGAAGTACGTCCTTCGCGTGGAGGAGCTCCTAGGCACGCACATTAAGTGGATTGGCGTGGGTCCGGATCGATTCGACGTGATCAAGCGTCCGCACCCGCTCGAGAAGGTTTACGCGTCTGGCTAGTAGAGCATAGAGCTTGTTCATAGGCCTTCGTAAGACATACTGTAGTTTCTCATAAAAATCAAGCTGCATACAAAACTCACCACCTTTAATTGATGTATCATACACTAAAAAAGACTGCTCTATAGTAATTAGTTGATGTAACATACATTAAAAAAGACTGTTCTATAGTCGCCCAACAGCAAGATATGGCAGAGCGGCAATTTAAGATCAAAGTGGGCACTTTACGCCGGTAAAAGCACTAGAGGAATGTCGTATCATGTGCAAAGTGTTAATTGACAGTATCGTATGATGATGGACAGAGTCAAGAAAGATCTCGAGTATTACGCCAAGGAACATGCTGCTCAGCTAGCAAAGATTGAAAAGATGCGAGCCGATGGAGTTGATGAACATGATGTTCGTAAACAAGAAGAAGTGCTGGTCGAGACGGAAACGATGCTACCAGATTGTCAAAGTCGTCTAAAAGAAGCAGCGACGGACGTTACGAACTTCATTGAAGTCCACCGCAAGGAGGTCGAGTCACTTGAACTCTATCAAGAAGCGCAAGACTTGCTGGCCTCAACGCTGACATAATAACGACGAAAGAAACGAGTACAGATCAAGTGACGTTACGAGCTTCAATCCTCTCGAACCATTTCAAATGATAGTTACGTTATTTTTCTTTCTTTATCAATGCTGTGCTTGCTGCTTGTAAAATTCCTCAAGCTTTGCGAGAATGTCGATCGTATTGTGTTTCAAGATCTTCCTAATGGCCATGACAATTTCTTTGCCCGTAAACTCCGTGTCGTCATCGAATGCATCTTGAAAGTGAAAGTAGATATCGTTCATGAGTTCCTTGAAAAGCTCACTCAATGCCGTATACTCGTGATCGTGTCGCGCTGATCGGAACTGGGCCATCTCTTGCTCTTTCGACGCCAATAGCTCGTTTAAATGCTGCACTTCGGCATGAAAACCCTCCGCTTGGTGTTTCCAGTCTCCTGATTCCCTCTCTAGCTGGTCCACACGAGTCAGTAGTTCTCGAACACGTGAGTTTTGAGCAGCCTGTGATTTGACCGAGTCATCTTGAGCTTGCGCTTGCTGACTCTGAGCTTGACTCAGCTGGACATTCATCATATCGCGCTCCAGTTCCCATTGTTTCTTTTGAGCTGTTAAATCAGCCACTTGTGCCTCCAGTGCAGCCTTTTCCGTCGCCATTCTCTCCACTAAATCCTTGGAACCTTGTCGGACCTCGTGTTCCACTTGTCGCTGGAGCTGTTCCAGCTGTTTCTGTGTGTTTTCGTGCAGCTTTGCTTTCTCCTTTGCAAGCTGGTCGTCTTTTGCCGCCAGCTCTGCTCGCAGCTGAAAGTTTTCTTCCTGATACACGAGCACTTGGTCTTGAGATTGACTCAATTGCTGCTGAAGACTCCGCAGTTCTAACCGAAATTTCTCCTGTTGCAAGTGGTTGACATTCTGTACTTTGTCCAGTAACGTTTGATTCTCCATCTGCAGGGCTTCGTGTTGGTTCTGGAGATCGTCGACCCTTGATTCGAGCTCACCATTTGCTTCTTCAAGTCGCGCATTCTCTTCTTGCAGCTGATCACGCTGTCCAAGAGCTTTCTCTACATTCTTTAAGAGCATCGAGGAAGACACCGACGACGACGAGGATGAAGACGATAAAACTGACGAGAAACTTGCGCTTCCGCTGAATTTTTTGACTGAAGTTCCAGGGAATTTTGTCGCCTTACTCGAGTACTGACTATTCAATAGCCGATCCATCTTGGAGTGTAGATCTTGAAGCGTCGACTCGATCGTTGTGGATGATCGTTGCAGACGAGTGAGACCATTTTCAATATCAGACGACGATCCTGAAGCTGGGAAGCTCGAGGTCAATGCAAACGACGGTGGAAAGGAGCGGTTAGTGTGTGTCGATACGGACGATGAGATTGGAGCAAGGGGGAGGAGCCCTGTGGGTGGCTGTGACGGTGGAACAAACGTTGATCGGGGAAACGATGGCACCAGATCCAATTTGTTCCACTTGCTACTAGTGACTGCAAAGGCAGGCGTAGAGGGTGATGAGAGACCTGCTAGGGCAAATGATGAAGGTGTGAAGGAAGAAATTTGCTCTTGGACTGGCTTGTACTCAGTCAAGCTTGTCGACGGATGGAGTAACTTACTACTCGACTGGAAAGCTGACTCACTTGTCGGTTTACCTTCCGACTGAAGCTTGCGCTTGCTTTCTTCCAGCTCTTCTCGAAGTCGTGCCAATTCCGACTGTTCTTTCATCAAACGTTCCATATCGTTCGACAAAGACGTCATTTTCGAGTGATTTCCGAGATCAGTTGTCCGAGCCACCACTGATTCCATCATCTTTCCAGTTTCCACGCCTTCGACTGAGTGCACCGATGCCTGCATTTCATTAAGCTGCAAGTTGCGGAACGATCCTGGCCGTTCTCCAGGTAATTGAAGTCCTGCCAATAGCACCGGCACGTATCCTGGTGGAGGGTCCACTGATTGCTCCCCACTGGAACTTGGACGCGGCAGTAGTGTCGAATAATCGCTAGTTTCTTCCGTCAAAGGTTTTGTTTGCACACTTGCAAGCAATCCAGATGTCTGACTGCCCATGCGCGACAAATTCGCCATGCATGTGACCAAATCACGTCCATTTGGTGATGCTTCTTCCTCTTGTTTTTCTCGAAATGACGTCGACGTGACCTTTTGTCCAGGCGTCGGCGGACTCTCGGCACTCCCTTTTGTGTTGTTTTTCTTGACTTTAAGTAACGCAATCTCTGCAATCACCCACTCTTGTGACGCCGGGAACGTGACAGTCACCAGTCTCTTTTCCATCTTCTGCATCCCGACGAGCGCTTCGGTCGCTAATGCCCACAAAAACGGATCAACTTCCTTTGCTTCTGCTGTGTTTTCCATAAGCTTAATCCGCCGTACGTCATTGCCGCTCGTTGCTTCCGTAGGGAGCTGATTCGTAATATCCAACGGGTTCATTGTGAAGAAAGTATCCCGCTCTTTCACTGTTCCATGCCATTTCTTCAACGTGATCCCCGCTACGTCTCCAAACGTAAGAGGAGAAGCATCCTCTCTACCTATTGTTACTTGATCTACTAGCACCACAGGCTTCTGACGTTCGTACGACTTGGTAGAAAGCACAAGAACCTGTGCCTTGATCAGCGCTACTGCCACAAGAAAAGCCTCAATCGTCGCGGCGTCTTTAAAGCGCATGGCATAAGTTCGTTGTGCCTGGTGGTCGTAGAAATTCACGTAATTGTCTTTCTGTGGCACAAAGCGCGCGCTCGGCGTCATGGGGAGCTGAAGTAGGTATGGTGTCTTCTGTGTATCGTAAAGTAGCAGAGAGTAGGAGCTACTCGAGCTCTCACCCATTAACAACACACAACCTACAGCCGCATTCGTCTGTTGCGTATACGATCCACTATAATTATCATAGAGATAGAGATACACGGCACACGAGTGCAGTACTGCGCCGCTAGTTGCCATGATGAGCGTTGTTGTTTTCTGATTTCAGTCCTATCGGGTTTCACAGGTAAGAATAGGGATGCATGCGCCATAAAATTTTAACCGTAAATTTTCTAAACGTTGCGAAAATGATTTTTATGTACTTTTACGCTACAATTGTACTTATGAGTTAAAACTGCAAGTAACGTGGCTTATCTCAAGTCTCGATTTTTTTTCATTCTCCGTGCTATTTCGCTCGACGTCTTTAAAATCAACGAGAAAGATGATGATTGTTAGCCGGGACCTGAAGAGCTTCAACGTTTGTTACAATGTAGCATCACACAACATGATTTTTTCTTTCACATCACTTTCAACATTTTCACCTTGATACTCTGCGAACAGAAAAAAATGAAAAATGACAAGTGCTTGCTGTAAGGTAAAGAATAAACTACCGTAGCCACTTGCCAGTTCGACAGGAGATATACTGCTTTGCTATGCTAAGCTACTAATAAATTTTGAACTTACAGTCGCATTAGTCAGTCGCATTGATAAATCATGGTGCCACAAATCACAGAAATCACCGCAAAAGCCCGATACCCGTAAGAAGGCCTTCATCATTCATTACACACTAGAAATGGGAATATTGCATCATCGTAATAAGCCAAAGTTTACACTCTTTACGTTGTAACATACCCAACTGATGCTGAGGAAGTTTTTTATTAATGAAGTTCAGTCTGAACTTTACACCAATCGGCCGTGCACAGTTCGGTTCATAAAGTGTCCATAACCCAGGAACAGACGGGGCGATACTATAGAAACTTCAAGTGTAAATTCCAGAACGTATCGGCTATTGAGAACGACGAGAAAAAGTAGCCGTATTGGCTGCCAGCAGTTCTCGAAGTGCTCTGAAAGACTGGCGACACACAGGGCGGAATCAACAGTGGCGATTAGACGCGACTGCGACGCCGCAACACCAGTAGTGGTGCACTCTCTCGCTCGTGCACAACAAGGGGCGGAAGAAAACATAGCATCGGTAAAATCACTCATTTTTGCGTCGCCTGCGTCGTGGAATTTCTCTCTCAGAGATATTGGCCTAAGCTAACTAACTGTTTTGCTATCTGTCTGTCTCTCACGGTCATGCTCACAGTAAGAAAATAGCCGGAGCGGTGGGAAATCCCCGTTAAACTGAAGCAGCGAGCATGTTTAAAACGCTCTTTCGCTGCATCCGCAGGTTCTTCAGCCGCATAAGACCCAAGCAAAGAAAAGGGTTGCAGCGTAGGACCGATTTTGGAGCTAACATTGACATTGAGGAGGCCTTAGCAGAAGAATTAGAGGCTCAGAGGCGCAGCGGGCGCGTGCTGTCTTCGACTGCTAGTATTGCTGCTGCATTACGGCAACGTCCACGTCAGAGTATCCCGGAATTTTCGACGCATCCAATCTGTGATAGTCATGATAAAGCGTCAAGCTTCACGATGAACAAAGCCGTGGAAATGCAATATCCTACACCATGCCTTGGTCAAACAGGTGATTTGTCCGATTCGTTGGCGTGTGCAAAGTCCCCCTTAGTGGGCAAAAGGGTACCATCTAGCCGTATTTCGACGAGCGCTGGGTCATCGTTTAAGATACCTGAATCGGTCCCTGAGGATGCTGAGCCAGAGCGGGAGATGGAAGTAAAGGAGAAAACATCTCCAACAATGGACAGATCACCAGAAATCAACCCTCGTCGCTCGTCAATCTTTGACATGCGATCCGAGTGGATCTAAGTATCGAAAAAGTTGAAGGAAATTGTAAACTTTATGGAGCTGAGCGGGTGATGAAATGCGTCGACGGAGTTGAAAATACGCCATGCCGGTCGTGTTGTGCTCAGCGTATGCGAGCGAAATAGCGTGCGTGGAAAGGATAGAGGACTGGACCTGAGGCAAAACGACCTACAAATTAGAGGTGGGGAACTTTATTATTGCCCCTTATGTTATAATTGGCTCATTGGAAGGCTAATATGAGGATACCATAGCATGATGTTTGTTTGGCTTTCGTGTACATTTAATACTGTAGTTAGCCATCAAAGGAGCCAGCCACACTGCTTAAGAAATTAGCATCGTCTGTTCGTGTATGTTAGTTTAGGATCCACTCTCTGCCCGAAAAGATCTACTCTATCTTATCGCAATGAGGTTCACTACTCGTCATTCCTGCACGCAAATGAAACCGCAAACGGGTACGAAGGTGAAATGTGTACGCTACTGTACGCTACTGTACGCTACAGTAGCGTACGCGTGCAAACACGAGGTTACCATTTCATTTTCGGTCTTTCCCTCGGCCAAACACTAAAGTGATGCATGTAATTCGCAAAACCAGGTCGTTTGGTTACATTCTCACAACTACCTAAGGAGTCTTTAATTCTTGACGGCTGCTAGCCGTCGTCGTCTGTACTATAGAAATGATCCTGTGTAAGTACGGTCTTAGCCGTCGTCGTCTGTCATGGACAGAGCAGTAGCACCAGGTCCGACATAACTTGCGATCGTCGCGTTTATGGCGCCAATTTTTCCCGGCGAACACATGCTCAAAACCTAAACAGACCTGTGTTCAACCAAATAGGGGGGTCCACCTTTTGTCGAGCGGATGGTCGGAATACGAACCGCCTGGTAAGAGCGTCCGATTCAAAAATCGACATTCCAACTGAGAATATGTGAAAATGCAGGTGGCAATTTGAGGAGTATGAATGCAGAACACGGTGTCACACTCCAAGAGAGATACGAATGAGATTGTGGCGCGATGGTATGGTGGAGCAGATTTTCCAGATCGAGGATCGTAGTTATAGCAATTCGGATACCCATAAGACGACCAACTATCGGAGGGGTACTTTGTTGATCTTCGCCTGTACTCAGATCGGAGCGATCAGCAGATCGCCGATCAGCCGCCTGCATGATCTTCCAATGTATCATCATAGACGACTTAATCTACTTCTAGTTCTTCCATCTCACCTTGCGTACCCATTGGTTCTGGGAGTTATGATTCGAGTAACCTTTCTGTGGTGTAGCCGATTTCCTAATCCAGAACGGACATCCTTGGAGGAACTTGGATTTCCACTGGCCCGGAAGATCAACGGAGGGTACTCCGTGAATACTGGTCAATCTCTTGATCGGACAGCTCACCACTAGGGCAATCGGTCTGATCATCTTGGTCTTCCGACCGATCATCACAAATGACCGGATTAACCTTTTGCTTCGTCTCAGGTTGTGTACCCATTGGCTCACAGTGTTTACACTCAAGAGTTGGGACTTTAGATGAAAGCGACTATCCCGATTAGGGCGGGGAAATGAACTTATTCAAGACGGGGTTGCTCTCCAGTGCAAATCTTAACCGGAGGACAGATTAGGGGTGGTACTTTATGCAAAATATCGTATAGGAAACGGTCGGGAAGTTTCGACCAGCCGGACCAACCAATTACGTGAGAAAACCAATAACCAAATAAAGATACGAAAATTCCACGATATAACCACGATCTTCCACAGTAAATCCGTCATCTTCACAACACCTCTCCTTTTAACGACGTACAAGCTGGCAAAAGTCGGCCAAAAACCCACCAAAAATATCGAAAACAGCAGTTTCTCGCGGTAAATCTTCATAGAAATGTCGCTGATTAACCTAAAAGCTGACACAAGTCGACCAAAAATATCAGTTTTTCGCGGGAAATCTTTAGTGCCGAAAAACTGTTTAATCAGCCAATCGTGGGACGCGTAAGAAAAATACAGACATATAATTGACCAGCTGATGTTTCCTGCGGAAAACTGATGTACTGCGGAAAACTGATGTTTTACGTTATTATTAAAAATATAAAACCCTACGAAGTGCAGTTCTAAATTTGCGATATAGGCCCCTAACCGTTTATACGATAGGGTTTAGGACTAAAATGCATGAAAGTAATCAAACCCGGACACCTTTGGACGACCCGGGTACGAATACCGACCCAGACAACCCGGAGGGGAAAGGGCTAAGTCAGCCGCAGGAGGCGGTGGCGAGAGCGGAGAGTGTGGTCGACGAAATTGTCCCGGAATCGTCAGAGTCAGGAAGCGGGACCGGAGGCTGTGATGAATCCTGGTATAGACGGGGCAGACAACGAACCGGAATCAGAACAGGTAATATCGGGGTTGGAGGCCACGGACATTCCACCTACATCATCAGGAATATCGATAAAACCGGTTATCTCACCTGGGGTGAGTGACACAAATTTGACTGAAAAAATTAAAAATCCAGAAAAACAATCAAGTAACCTAGGTGAGTCACGGCTCAGTATGGTGGGACAAGCTGAGTCCCAGGACCCTAAGAACTTGGCCCAGGCACTTAACACTGCGCTCAGTCAAGCATCAACCACCAGGCCAAGAGCACAGGCCTGGTTGGACATAACGCAGGAACTTTTTACGGCAATTTATGTCAAGGCACGGGGTCCAGTGTCAAGACTATCTGATGTCGCAAAACGTCTGCCAACCCTGAAAGCATCGGAGGTCGAACGGCTTTTAGATTTTTATGAGCTTCTCGTGGTGGAAGAAAAGAAGGACTGGACAAAATGGCGTAAGCAGGTAGTTGGATTGGCGTTACAAGCACAAAGGTCACCGCAGTCATTCGAAGGAATAATTTGGAAAGCGATAGGGCAGGAGAAAGTGAAGAAAGCGGAGGTACTGCCTGTGCCGTTACAAGGATGGGCGAACAAGGTGGCTGGACCAGCGGTTACGCATTCGGAAGACAAACTTTTGAAAAAGACGTTCCTATTCAAGACCGAAGTGTATGCGCCAGATGAAATCTCCGATTACGCGCAGTGTGTGAAAAACATTATGGGAAGTTTGCACCGATGATGGTACGAGAAGGTAGTGCAGACGAATGGCGGATAGTGCAAGGACTCGTTGAAGGAACGATAATTGCGAAACAATTACCACAATTCTTGAAGAGAATTATGAAAATTGATGAACAAGTCCGACTAGTGCAGACGATAAGTGCACGAGTAGAAGGTTGCCTGGTTATGGACTTAAAGGGCGAGAGCCCGATTAAAGAACCTTTCTTGAGTACCAAGAGTATTCAAGAAAGTATCGCGACAGCTGCGGCTACACGAGGCTCTGGAAGTGTCCCATTATGGCGAATGGTGGCGCAGGTCAAGAATATCAGTTATGATAGTGGAAATCATGCCTTATATTTCCATTTTTTACAAGGGATATGGCAAAGAAGTTTGTGGGATTAAAAGTACCTTTTCATAGGTACGACCATTCCCTCTACAATCTACATCAAGAGATGTCGTCAGCTTCCGGTTCGGCATGGGAGAACCAACTGGATAGTAATGGAGAGAAATTTGATCACAAAGGTTATTAATCTTGCGTGCTGAAGAATATAACGCGGTCGGTTGATCTACTCAAGCTGTCTGGATTTCTCAAAAAGTTACTTGGGGTGGATTTTCAACTTTACGATTTAGATAAGGGCGGACCTTTCTCCGATACGTCAACGTTATGTGAGCTGATTGTTGAGTCCGATGCATGCCCAACGGCACTTTTAGATATCCGACGTATATTATTGGGGCCAAACAATGTTAGTTGTTGAACACCCATCCATGCGTGGACGAAAGCAGTGTCTAAGATGCGGGGACATTGGACATCCAATGCGGAAGTGTGTTAAACCGCTAGCAGTATTATTGAAGTCGAATTGTATTGAAGTAAAATTGCAGGATTTGAAACAATATGCGTCTCAAGAAACAACGTTCCGAAGTATGGATGAACTCCGAACACAGGTTGATGCAGCAAGGGAAAACCAACGGCGGACACACACATCAGAGGAGGACTTAGAGGAAAAAGGTTCCACGGTAACGGTGGACGAAGGCCAGAAGACAGTAACATGTGTAACTCCCTGCAAACAGGCTGAGGAGGGAGATAAGCAGGAAGACGGGGTACCCAAGGCAGATACTCAGGCACGATCAACCAGCCAGCCAGCAACGTCGGATTGGATAACGATAAAGCGGTACAAAGGGAGAAGTGACGCCAGTCAGCCAGAGGAAAAGGGGACAGAGGACAGGAAGAAAAAAACGAAGGTGGAATCTAGTCTCAAAAGAGACGTCGAGAATTCAAAACAGGAAGAGGTCCGAAGAATTAGTGAACGACAGGGGAAGCAGGTGTCAAGGGTCGAAGTAGACACTAAGGAACTCGTATCGAAGAAAAAAAAGGATCGCCAGGCTAAGCAGAAAGAGCGAGAGCAGAAAGCTATCATTCTTCAAAAAATGCGGCCACACTACTGATGCAAGAAGGGAAGTTCAAAACCTTCATTACTGAGGTAATAAAACAAGTGGAAATGGAGGAAGGGTTGATACAACCATTGATACCGTTGGATTTGGAAGATGCAACGCAATTAGACCTGACCTCTATACCGAAGGTGATTCAATCTTTGGGGCTTATACCGACACCAACTCCAGCGACAGGAAATTGTCAAGTCTACGCTGTTTGTCAGGCTTTGACATGTTCACAGAAATTGCATGACAATGTTGAGTTATTGGAATCGATGACAAAGAAATTGAAGGAGGGGTGTATAGTCAGAGCTCTTCTAGATTTTGATGTGAAGTTTCCTCCCGGGACGAGGAAACCAACGCTGATAGAACTGGGACGAGCGAATCATAGAATCACGCCAAAGGAATCCAGACGATTATTCCAGGAATATCTCTTAGAGTTTGCTGAAAGTAGCTCCAAAATTGGGGAAAATATTCCACGGACTAAGTGGGGCAGCACGGACACCTTAAACTCACTGAATACGTTGCTCCAACGGGACATTTATGTCCTCAGTCACCCGCCAGGGACGAAACTTCCGGGATTGTTACACCTGACGCCAGAAACTCGGACTGTACGGGGGAAAACATATCAGATGAGCGGGGAATACCCGGTGACGGTGGGTGTGTTCTACGAAAGGATGAGAGCCTTCCTTAAGGCAGAGTTGATGGATCATCAGGAGGGTCGACGGCCATTGATACTGGTATACAGTGGACAACATTACTCAGCCATTCTGAGTGGGACAAGATGTAGACTCTCAGAGGATATAAATATGGATGACAACAGTGAAGACGAGGATTATGATGATGACCGACCATATGAAGGCACCATCGTACAACACAGTGAGGATGGATATCGATTGGAAGAGGACCCTTCCCACCAGGAACAGCTTCTGAACCGGGATAACGACGCTGGATCGCAATCGACAGCATCTTCACAAGAACTAGCACTAAGTACTGATGGATCGATTACCAGTTACGGAAATCAATCTCCGTGAGATCCCGAGGATTGGGATGGTAATTTGATGATCTTTTATACAGGTTAGATGGACCGACCACACACCATGGTTTGAAGTGTGAGATTAACCAGATAATAATGACGAAAGAACCCATAATGTGCGAGTTATTGCACTTTTTATCGGATACAGTCTCGAAGTTATCATTACCGGAACAAGAACGCTTACTTCAGGCTGATTGATCCGACCAGGACACATGTACGAGATTTCTACAGCAGTATCAAATCTCAAAACCAATCCTTCAACAATGGTATGAGCGCGTGTGGTGGGAAAATCACTCTGGACAGGAACAATTACAGATATCAGACAGCGCAGCATCTGATTCGGAATATAAAGAATCTGAAAACCCAGGTAGCTCGCAGGATACGATCCAGTCTGGAAGCAGTGACAACCCAACGTCAAAATGAATTTGTCGCAGAGATAACGAAGGGGAGGAGGCTGAATCTATGGATATTGTACCGGTACAAAGAGAATTATATGATGAAATGATGAAGTATGAATCAGAACCGAATATAATAACTATGACTCTGGATGATTTTAAGACGGCCTGGAATCAATAATTGTTACATTGGGAAGAACAAACAGGAATTCCATTCCCATTACTAAGTTCAACAAAGACGATTTGGATCAAGGCGGCACATTTGGATGCCAACCGTTTACTACACTTACTCAAAGCGGTACTAGGATCTTATTATATTTTGGATAGTGTTCATGGAAGTGTGCTAGTTGAACTGACCAAAAATTGGAGGGAACAATGCTGGCTTGCTGTTGTGGATGCTGGAAAAAGAGAGGGCCCGTTAGATATCTCAGGTGAATGGTTTCTAGAGTGGGAACAACGGTTCAACGTGATGAAAAGTCAGCACAGAAAACGGCGGTAATTAACAGTTCGCAGGAATGGGCGAGGCTTCGGAAGATTCAATTTGGTGGAAATACAGTATTAAAGATATTGGCTCCCCGACAAGTGCCGCTTCTCGCGAATATGCTCCTCAGTGCCCATCTGTTCGCGGAACATATTGCCGCCTTAATAGGGGAAAATTATCAGCTTGCAGATACAATTTTATGTCTCTTACATCGACATCTCTAACTATTGGATACGTGCAAAGATTATGCAGCACAGATGGATGCGATTGCGAATGGAGTGACAGGAGCTTGGAAAGATCTTTTTACATTCATGCACTCAGAAAGCATCATTCAATTAGTGGGAAACAGTGAAGTAAAAGCAATCGAACAAGACCAGGACGGTCAGGGTCGTTACTAAGGGCACTGCGGTAGGGCAAACATCAACTTCGACGTATTATAACATGAAAACATTAGAAACATCGACTTCTGAGAGATCTAGAATATACGCCGTTATCGGGGTCCGAATAGTCCAACCCACAAAAGTTGACAAACGTCTTTCTCAGCCAAAATGTCCGGGGATTTGCTAAGAAAAACATAGATGCCTGGTTCAATGCGTGGAGATGGGGCAATTCAAATTATGTGGCACACATCATCCTACTTCAAGAAACACACATTGTGTCAAATGCGGAACTGGATGAAGTATAACGGAATGGGCGTCTCTCTGGGGAAACCAGGGACATAAGAAGATACTTTCCTACTGGAGCGTGCATACTACTAAACAAGGAGGCGTAGCGATTTTGGTGAACCCGGTTGTGGCGGATCAAGTGGTTCCTTGGAAACAAATGTTGTTTTTTTCTAGTGGTAAAATGATACCTTATTAATTAATTTGTACGGGCCGTCTAGTGATTTCAAAAAGCCGAGAAATGTTTTTTGGAGCTTTACAAACAATTTTTGAACGAAAACCCAAAAAATGTTTTCTGGGGGAGACTTTAATTGTGTCGATTCACCGGCTCTGGATCGACTTGGTGGAATGCGTAAAATGCGTCCAGAAAGATGCGTTGGCGAGACTTTTAAAAGAATGGCAATTATGGGATGCTCGGCTTCTAATGATGCCTGCAATAGACGAGATATCCATTGACCCATCCGACCATTATACATATTGGTGGGGAAACCAAGCCAGTCGAATTGATCGCTTTTATGTCTCAGACAATTGGAAAAACTGGGTGGTCTGGGTGGCTGTTGAGACACCACCGGTTTACTCGGACCATAATCAGGTGTATTTGTGTCTAAAAGATCCGAGTGTGTCACAGAACCAAATGGCGCATAGGCGCATGCCATATCCCTTCTCCGGATCAAATCAGGATCAAATTCATTCACTGATTTTGGATCGCATTACGAGATATATTAGTCTAAACAACGATGAAACCAGTTTGGACACGAGAGTGGATGCGTACCGAGATATAATTTTCCAAGTACGAAAGAAAGTGGCCAGACGCAGGAAACGACGCCTGCATCATCTTCAACGTACTGTCAGAGACAATGCGAAATCCAGGCAACATATCGTTTCGGCTCTTTCGGGGGTCTTACATAAAGAACGATCATTCCGGCGGGGATTACGGTTACACCGGTCATCTTCAGACGTACGATGGCTGGTTAAACGGGCCTCAGTTTGGGAACGTGACCAAACGGTCGCCAGAATAGACGCGATATCAGGCCCTCCATTCCCAGACTCCTTATCCATACCGGATAAATTCGCGGCCACCTGGCGCAATATTATGGGATATAGCCACCGAACCGAACCGAGTGTCAATTTACGTGACAGGATGACACAATTTATGACGGTACCTGATGATCGAAAGGTTACGAAGGCTCAGAATTTCGCCCTCCTAGCAGAAATACAGGAGGAGGACGTCTATTGAGCAATAAAATGTTTAGATAGAAGAAAGGCAGCTGGTCAAGACGGATTAGGAAATGATTTCAACAAATATTTTGTTGATGTGCTAGTGGAGCCCCTGACGAAGTTATTTAACAATTTACTGAAGGGAGGGAAACCACCTCGGTCCTTTTTCAAGGCGGTGGTGATCCCTTTACGGAAGAAAGGGGACTCGAACAATGCCCTCGATTACCGTCCTTTTTCCTTATTGACAACCGGGTACAAGCTTTTTGCGAAAATATTGGCAAGGAGGTTACAAGCTTTCTTAGGGGAATTAATCGGAGACACTCAGCAGGGATTTGTATCTGGTCGTCGAATGGATAAGGCCGTTATTATGATGAAATCAACCTTTGAAACATATCGATTAAAACAGAACGAGTCTGCGGCTAAGAGTGCAGGAATTTTATTTTTGGACTTCAGTATAGCTTATGACACTGTTGATAGAAAATATTTGCTGCAGGTCTTACACATCTTTGGTTTTTCGGATCAATTTGTGGATTTGATGGATCGTATACATGCTTGAACGACGGCGGAATTTGTGGTCAACAATAAATTTTCGGAACCGCTCCAGGTAAAATCCGGTATACGACAAGGGTGTCCCTTGGCACCCCTTCTGGTTATTTTAGCGGTCGAACCACTTGCGTTAGCCTTGCTTCAAGAGGGGAAGATTGCGGGGATTCACCCTTTACAACATGATGGTTCCATCCAGCATCGTTTTTCTGCGTTTGTAGACGATTCTACGATATTCGTCCAACACGCGGAACAGGTACCTATCGCCCTGGAGGTAGTGCGTCGCTTCGGCGATCTTTCAGGTTTACAGGTTCAGCCGGCTAAAAGTAAATTCGTCTTCTTAAATACGAAGTTTGTACCAAAAAAATGGTACAACATACCGGTTTTACCGGAAGGAGAAACAATCCGATATCTCGGTTATTTCTTTGGGTGGAATACTCTAATGTATATCTAATAGACGACGATATCATAAAGGCGACGCTCCTATATTTGAAGCAGTTTTAAGGCATTTGGGATTTTCATGTGTTACACACTAGAAGTATTGTCAAAAATTGAGATTCCCGATCGACCAAATAGTGTCATCACGCCATGCGTGACGACACAATGGAAAGCAAGCAGTAAATTGAGGTCTGAAGACAAGACAGCGTAAAGCCTGAGCTATACGTCTTGCTTTTAATGCTAGGCTTCACCAAATGCAACGGGTTTCTTCGAAGATACTTGAAAACATCAGAGCTCTATGTTCGCAGGTCATTGTTTTACTACCTACGTGATGTCTACTTGTTAGCCATGACTTGGCTGCCCAAACTAGAAATCATTCTCGTGGGACCAGAGCTTAAATGTACGATCAAAGCCGCAGGACACAATATGCTTCTCGTCTGGAGCAAAGTTAGCAGACATGACCTTGCCGTCATGTCCACGCAAAGTTGTCATAAGTTTCCAGTGGCGTGTTCTCCACAACTTGAAAGATGAGTCGTATGACGCACTCAGCAACAACTCACTGGATCCAGGCGAAACGTGAACGTCGCTCACCAAATTTCTGTGAGCTGGGAGCATGTACGAGCACTTTTGCTGTCTCATGTCCCAGATACGAACGCTGTGATCGTCGCTACCTGATGCGATTTGAATGCCGTTAACAGCAAAATCCATCGACAAAATCTGCTTCGAATGCCCCTGCAGCGCCAAGATGGCCTTGCCGGAGCGCAAGTCCCAAACCCGTCCATTACCATTCAAATCTCCAGTTGCTACGAGCGCGCCGTCCTTTTGAAATGCAATTGCGTATACTTCTTTGTAATGACCTTCCTGTAGGAGCAGTTCTTTAGCCGTGGCGACGTCTCATAGCCGCCATGTATGGTCGAAACTGGTTGTCCCGACGTAGTCACCCAGCGGATGAAAAGCAACTTTACCTAGCCGCGCTTTGTGACCTTGTAGTACAGCAAGAGGCTCGCTTCGACTGCACTCCATAGCCGAGCAGTTCCATCAGCTGAGCCACTACACAGACAAACAAGATCTACACCGTCTGCCATCTCGGAGAAAACATTATGTGGATGCCATGCGACGCTAATGACACGATATTCATGCCCACGGAATGTTTTCACCTCTTTCGCACTTGCTGCATCCCAGACCTTCACAAGACTTCTCCATGAACCGGTGGATACGTGAGTACCATCAGCTGAGTATCGTACACTAGACAGAGGTCGCACATCGCCATTTTGGCCATTCGCCATCTTAAGTGCCGTAGCATAGAGCTCTGCGGCGTGGCGGTCATGGCAGCGCAATATTTAGTTGGTGAGCAGATAACGTATAGACAAACTGAAATAAAATGACTGGCAATTTAAGTAAGAGCGCATTCACGTTGAAGGAAATTTGGACAATAATCAATTTGTAGAGCACCTACCGCTTGAAAGTTGGACGAAAGCGATCCATGATATTTTTCTTCATAACAGCACCTAGAATGAGCGGCAGAAGATGCAAGAGTTAGATGAAAACATGACAGAGCGAGAATATACACGTGCTTATACAGTAATTCATAACTTCGGGCCATCGCAGCTTTGCGAAACAGAATTAGCAACCCTTCCTACCGTGCTGACATTGGATCACCAAACCAAAATTCAGACCCGATTTTCAAAATTAACCAAAAATATCTTATAGGCGACGCGCTTATAATTGAAGCAATTTTGTGTCATGTACCCATCGTCAATAAGATATACTTTAGAGTACTTTACCAACAGTTAACTGGGCACTACGGATAAGAAATGTACAGAGGAGGCTAGCAACGGCGACAGAATGCGGAACTGCTTTTATGGAACGGGTCCAATTGTTTAACGTCATTGCAATACCATCCATCCTATTCACCGCACGGATGTTTGAACCCCAGCAGAGGTGATGCGAGAGCTTGTCAATATTCAGAAAGCATTTTTATGGCGTAATAGTACGACGAGTGAAGGGGGGCGACGCAAGATTTCGCCGACATTACTCTTCACACCATATGCAGCCGGGGGAGTAGGTCTTATATCTATCCCAGTCGCTATTAAGATTCAACGTCTCAAGCTAGCATGTCAGTGGTTAATTGCAGCGAGAGATAGCTATCAGCAGGCATGGCTGGATTTGGCAGGTATAGGAGCAGATATCCATTCGGGACAATTACTAACACCTATGAAGGGTTACAAAGTTTGCCAAGCAGGCACAATCGTGGAGCCAGGAGCGACAAAAACAGTAGCGAGAGCAGTGAAGGAATGGCTTGGGCCAAGACTGTGTGATCTGGAGAAATTAGAAGGCTATACCCGGGAGGTGTTACCGCGGGTAATCACTTCAATGGAATCTCGATTAGAGATGAAAGGGTTAGGTTTAAATCCGAAGGACGAGTTTACGATACAAGTAGATATAGAGACCTGCCCATATCATGACCTACTTCTCGCATTAGCTATTCCCTTCTGGGGGACATATGGATGGGATTCAAATCCATGGATCCGGGAGGAGAAGGCACCGACGTTATCTTCCAAGAAATATTATCGTATTCCACCGGTATCTATCCGTGACTTAAGAATACTACGACTAACGAGGAATACTTTTATGTGGCAGGTGCAAGGGGTGGATGGGAATTCCCATACTTGCGCAAAAATCGGTCGCTGGTTATGCTCAATTTTAGTGGCGTCCCCTAGAGTAGATATCGGTCATTATATAGGCGAACGACCTCCCATTCGCTTCTGCAGTGTACCGACGTGTCTGGAGATGTTTACGTGGGATGTTGTGGCACCAGGCAAAGTCCAAGGACACGGTCGGCGAATAGAGGACTGCGTTCAGTTGGAATAGAAAGCAGATGGAATTATATGGGAAATTGTATCCAGTGACCTAGTGGTAAAAGATGAGAAAGAGGAGATTTTGGGGGAGTTGGTAGTTTTTCATCCGCACCCAGATATCCATCTCATCGGTTGGTTTACGGAGGACAAAACACCAATAAGGAGGATATGGTCGAAATTCCGCCGTTCATTTCGGAAGATGTACTTCCACGGGGTGGCGCCTCAATTTAAACCTATTTTAGCGAAGTGGAAAAATCGAGGCAGCTCGAGTCGTTGGTGGAATGATATACAAGATGTTGAACCCAATCAGGTATGGGGTCATAATAACTTGTTGACTAGTTATCAGGTTTGGGTGCAATATCGGGTAATTACTATGCATTTGAACACCTTCTATGCCCGGAGTCATGCAGACAGGAGATGTGCTTTGGGTACGGAATGTAAGAGTCTGAGAACTGACACATGTCATATCATGTGGGAGTGTCCAAGAGCCCAAGCTTTCTGGTGAAGACTATTGCAACAATGGCGAGGAAAGACGATCACGGATTCGCGCTTAGATGACTTTCAAACTGCGATAGTGACTCGGTGTGCCCCACCGGTTGGTCTCGGGATAAAGAAGGCGATGATGAGGCAGTATGGATGGTACGATGAAACCTACACGGAGGTATTTCATCGTTTATGGAAAGGAATCTGCGGAATTGGGATGGCGTGGTTATGGCAATTGCGCAATCAAACCATTTTCCAAGGGATTGTGAAAGAGGCGTATGAACATTTGGAATTTGTATGGAGTCAATGCCGAGCTCAAGTAGAAGCAGTAAAGGAATACGAATCCAAGGTTTATGCGTTGCGAGAAGAGGGGATCCGACTGAAAATCAGTTCACAGTACATTTTCACCCATTCACCAGCACCGGACCCAGACTTCAGCAATACATCCCACGACCACAGTTATCTGTCCAGAGCAGAAACCTATCCGTTAAGCCTGAGCCTAGATTACATTCTAGATTAGACATGTTTATAGTAGCTAATAGTTAATACTAATTAGACTACATTTTACTACT
>MIQA02023273.1:0-27802 GCA_001887855.2 Sclerospora graminicola
TCTCTCATTGGCTGGCCTGATCAGACGAACTTTCCTGATCAGTGCCTAGATACTGACTAAGTATCGACCCCAACCCGTTCTCCGGTGAAGATTTCCACCCGAGGACACCCCCGTCTCGAGAAGGTCATCCCCTCCGACCTGATCAAGATCATCCTTTTCGTCACCGAGTCCACCTAAGTGAGCGTAATCAGCCCCGATCACGGGTACACAAGGTAAGATGAAGTTAAACATAGATCCTGACGAGCATGAAGACCGGCCAGATGACCAGGAGGATCAGATCAGTCACCACAATGGTGATTCATCTGATTCCGATGCTGATCAGGATCGACGGAGTACCCCCTCCGATAGTTGGTCGTCCGGGCCAATGGGTATCCGGATTCCACCCAAGACCTCGGTCATGGATTTGGAAATCAGCTCCACCACAATGGTGCGCGTGCCCGGATCACTTGGTGACTCAGGATATCACCGTGATTCCTTTGATGATGAAAAAGATGTGAAAATCAAAGTGCAGGAAACTTTTTCGGGTGTATTGGAGGAAGACGTATCGCCTCCAATGCTGTCCATTTCTAAAGGAAGCGATGACCAAACTGGTCTGGTGGAGTGCCAGGTCGAGATTAAAGATGAAACAACTCCCCACATGGCCCCGATCGGGGCCGATCTGGGTTAAAGTAAAGTTGACTATAACCCAGGAAAGGATCGAGGTGTTAACCTTGATCCTATGCATAAGAAGAAAATGGAAAAGACAGAAAAACATGGGGGCGGATCATTGTGATCCACCTAAAAAATATGTGAAACCTAAACCGAAGATCTTCGAGGAGGACGAAGAGAAGATCGAACCAGCCGAGAAGACCACTGTCCAAGATGTGGAACGACTGTTCTATCTTCGAGAGTTTCACAAGTTCCTGGCTACCAACCGAGTGATGACGATCATTAAACCTAAGATCATCGGGAAGCTTGAAGGTCGAGCGACCCGGCCGGTGATCACAGGCAGTAAACTTGATCTGATCAGGAACCTCTTGGCGCAGATCGACGAGGTTGGCTTCACTACTGGTGCCTTCGACGCAAATATGTTATTCGATCTGGTTCAAGAGACGATCAGAGAAGCTATGACAACTCTGTATGATCACCTTACCTCGTTACTAGGGGCAAACCCAGTGGTTCAGTCGCCGATCGCGGATCCTTCGTACCGATCACAGTTGGTTGAGTATCCTATGGATATTGAGTCGATATATCAATCGTCATCACAATCTGGAGCGGCATTCACCGACTCCTCGGTTGGGATCACACGTATGACGTTGGGCCCGAAAGGGATCCAGCAGATCGACCCCAAGATCGAGTCGCAGAACAGGAAGAGAAAGCCGGAACCTGGCAGAGTCGGATCGGACGATAGTTTCGAAGATGCTCAGGAAGTGCCACAGGCCAATCCGACCTCCAACAACGGTCATACCAACATGCCGGAGGTCCCAGAGCAATAGAGAACCATGTTCGCGACTATGATAAACCGATTTGCGAGTGAACAATATGGATCACCTCAGTACACACCTGGGCAAGGACAACCATGGCGATCAGCATCGAACATGAATCAATCCGCTGAGAAACCGGTCAAGAGACCCGTGGACGTGGATATGGAATCAGTCCGATCAGCCGGAATTGTTCGTTCGATATGCCAGGCCGATCACCAAGATCGATTTCACCGATCACCCCCACGGAGTGATGTGGACATGGAGTCAGAAGGCGAGATCGGTCAGCATTTCGATCCAGATGATCTGGACATTGAGATGCCTCGTAGGGCGAATATGGCCTCCGCGCAGGCATTTGACAGTGAATCCGGAACGATCACCCGAGTGCGAATGTCTGCGATCTCGGAATTGAAAGATTTCACCGGCAAGGATATGGACGACGATCAGGCCAGAGCTTGGTTAAGTCGGACTAAGTCAGCTTTTCTGAGGGACAAGACACCGGAAGGTGAGAGATGCCTGATCTTCGCTGATCTAATGAAAGGTCCGGCCAAGAACTGGCTTAAACAGCTGAGTCGAGAAGTGCGTTTAAAGTGGCCTCGTTTGTGTGAAGAGTTCGAAGAACAATATTGCAACTCGGGGGTGTCTGTCGCTAGGCAGTACTACCACATGAAGAAAAGGTCCGATGAGACGCCGATCGAGTACTTACATCGGTTGAATGTTGCGGGTCTACGCGCGAAAATGCCGATCAAGGACCCACGGCACTCGGATATAGCTCGCGAGCATGTCGAACACTTCATTGACACTCTGGATAATCGTGATCTGGCTGATCAGCTAACCCTGCTCCGTATAAAGGATTCAGAGCAACTGGAATTGACTATGAGGACGCTGCAGCGAGCCAAAAGTCGACAGGCCAAAGTCGAGGTAGGATCGAACCGGTACCGGTCAAGATCACACCCTGATCAGGGCAAGATAACGGCGGCACGACCAGCCAGAGCAATTCGGATGATGACGAAGGTATCGGACAGTTCCAGCTCGGAAGAGGATAGTGGTCAGTCGAGTCTGAGCTCGGACGAGGAACAGTACCGTCATATCTTTACGACGGAACCAGTGTATCGCCCGAGATCATCGGCTAATGGCATGGATGGACGAAAACCTGGTGGGGTTCAACCTGATCAGGACCGATCTCGTAAGAAATGTGTGCATTGTGGGTCGACCAAACATGGAGATCGTGATTGTTGGAAAAGAATTACGTGTGAAAAATGTGATCGTAAAGGTCACCCTTCTGATCATTGTTTTTCGTGTGCAAGACCTGTGGGAAGCTTCATGACGCCGGCGCCTGCCCTATTGAAGATTTTTTTAATCTGATGCGCAAGTGGTATGTGCCGACTAAACATGCTGGTATGCTTCCACCAGATGTTGAGAAGATGCTAAACTAGATCGCTCGCCAGGTTGGAATTTGGTTCGAGCCGAGCGATCTACGTTCTGCATTTATGCATATGTCGGTAGCGGAGATAAGTTTGAGGAAAAGAAGATAACCGACAATGCATGTTCTAATTCGAATTGCATCGATCGATGTCCGATCTACAGTCTCAGAGTGGATGAATATTCACGATCGGACGTGATCATGGAGTTGGATCTACTGCCCGGTGAATCCCGAGGATACTGGAAGTATCACTCTCCCGACAAGTGGTTTAAACAGGCTAAAGCTAATGGAAAGATCAACAATGAAAAGCCACTATTTTATTTGACTCTGGGGCGGAAGTCTCGATCATCGACTCCGCCTTTGCTCGTAAGGTGGGATGTCGTATAGACAGTACCCAGAGGCAAGAATGTGTTGGGATCGGCGAGAGTTCATATATGACGGAAGGACGATCACGTGTTAAGATCACCCTGGCAGGATCCCTGGTCTACTATTTTAACGCTTGGGTTGGCCGGTTAGCCGGTCAAGACGCGATACTGGGGATGGATTTTATGGTACCAGCCGGTATACGACTTGACCTGTCTCATGGAACCCTGACTCTGCCGGATGAAGTGCAGATTCAGTTATCCGGCCGACGACCTTTGTATGGTACTCATGTACGGATGTTAAAAATGGGTCAGTATGAGAACATCGGGGTGTCCCGATCAGTCGATGTCATGATTCGGCCGAGTGATCGGCAACAGAAATTGTGGTTAACCCGTGGTGAACGATGGGTACCAACGTTCGTTAAAGGTATCGGCCGATCAAGCTACATCAGGGTCACGAATATATCCGATCAGCCGCTGATCGTCCACGAAGACATGATCTTAGGGATGTGGTTGCCCGAAGGGAAAGTACCTCGACAGATCGGGTATGTCTCAGTGGGATCACGAAGATACATTGAATGGCAGAATCTGGCTTATCAAGCCACCACGGACCTGATCAGTGATGAAGACCTAGCGGATGAAGATACTTCACCTATGGTCGAGAAGCCGGAATATTCTACGCCGACCAAGCTGCTGATCAGGAGACCACCGATCGAAACGACAGGGGAAAGCCGGGTCAAAGAAGGTCCACAAAGATTGAGTATTATTAGGCCCGGCTCACCGAAAACCACGTACCCAGAAAGCGGAAATGACTGTGAGGAGTTCAAGAACGATCATGAGAAGCAAAAGGAGGGTGAATCAGCCAAAGTTATTACGGAGGAAGGTGAACCCGAAGTAGACCATCAGTCGAGTGACGTACAAGGAGCGACTCAAGATGACACCGATCAGAAAAAGGCAGATCAGGTAGACGAACAAGTGTGTATACATGAAGGTGGCGATCAGCACATTGAAGGTATCGAAAAGCAGATGGCCGTTTTACCGGAGGTATCGCCCAATATGCCAGAAGTCACCATGGAAGATCTACAGGTCGGTGATCCCGAAGTGAACACTCCCGAGCAGATCGATCAGCTAAAGAAGATCATCTGGAAAAGGCGACACTCACTAATGGGGAAAGGTAACGCCCTACCCCCGGCCGCATTCGGAGCTGTTTGTGATATAGACGTGGGAAATGCAAGGCCGATCGCTCAGCGTTGTCGTAAAGTTGCACCTCAATACCGGGAAAAGTTATCCGATTTGATCAAGGGCTTGTTGAGTACAAAGATCATCCGACCATCAACATCGCAGTGGGCATCACCGATCGTGATTGTGATTAAGAAGAATGGGGTTGATATTCGATTGTGTATCGACTACAGAATGGTGAATCGCCTCACGAAGTTGATGGTCTATCCGATGCCCCTGATCAACGATTTATTAGAAGATCTGGATAAAGTTTTATGGTTTTGTTCGCTGGATATGGCTAGTGGTTTCTGGGTGGTTTCGATGACTGATCGCGCTCGAGAGATCTCGGTTTTCGTTACACCTTTCGGACTTTTTGAATGGAATCGGATGCCGTTTGGATTAAAGAATGCCCCACAGATCTATCAGAGGCTGATCGACAATGCTCTCTATGGGTATTTCCAGATCAGTGCTGATCGGGAAGCCACTGATCTACATGATGTGTTTACGGAAGGTGAGCCAGACCAAGATCAGGGCCGATCAGTGTTGGGAAGGCGATCATACATAGATGATATTTTGGTCACGGCAACATCCTGGGATATGCTATGCGATAAGGTCGAACGACTCCTAGACACCTGCGAGCGCTGGAATTTGTCGATCAGTGTGGTCAAAAGTTTCTGGGGTCAACCCAAGGTCGCTTACCTCGGCCATAACGTGTCAATCCAAGGATTGGAAGCAAACCCGAAAGATCTGGCTGCTCTCAGCAACTTACCTTTCCCCCGATCACTGAAGGCCATGCAATCCTTCCTCGGATCTCTGAATTATTATAGCAGATTTATCGAAGACTTCTCGATTTACGCCGCTATACTATATGAACTGAAGGAGGTTGATTATCATGGGCTACGAGAACGTGATCGGGTAGGAGGATCACCAATTGAGACTGATCACGAAGTTGAAGTTACTGAAAAGGATCTCAAGACTGGATCACTGATTGATCGGACTAATCCAGGGTCATGGGACCATATGAAGCGAGCTATAGTAGCCTTCAGTATGTTAAAAGCGAAGATGATCTCGACGCCGATACTGAAACACTTCGATCCGGAGAAGATTCCCGTGGTGATCCTATATGCCAGTAAATGGGCAATATCAGCCGCACTGGTCCAAGATCACGACGGAGTTTATTGCCCGGTGACGTTCACAAGCCGAACATTAAAACCGAACGAAGTTAACTATGGTATTGTGGATAAGGAGGTGCTAGCATTATTACGTGTATTGGATGTTTGCTACTCTATGCTGGTAACTAGATCAATTAAGGTATTATCCAGGCGATCTAGTTTGGCGTGGTTACTGTCCGCGAGTGGTTTAGATGGAAGACTGGGGCGATGGGCAGCGGTGTTATCTCAGTGGACTTTGGAGATCATTAAGTGCACCAAGGGCGAAGAAGAAATTCTTGGAACGCTGGCAGCCAGCATCACGCCCCGATCAGAAGTCGATGAAGCCCTGATCGAGGTGGCTCCTCGGAAGCAACCACGTGAATCGATCACTATACCCCCACCGATCGTCGGCTCGGAGGAAGATCTGATCGTTGTAAGCTTCGACGGATCAGCGAGTGTGAAGAAAGGCGTAGGGGCGTATAGCGCGCTGTTATGGAAACTGCCTGAATGGACTGTTATATCGGCCGGTTCAGATTATACTCCAGGTATCACGGTCAATGAGGCCGAATATCGTGGTCTGCTGCTAGGTTTGGATCTCTTGCAAGAGCAAAAGATCGGAAGAGTAATCATATGCGGAGATTCAAACCTGGTAATTCGGCAGATCACTGGAGAGATCGACTGTAAAGCACCACTTTTGAAGCTACTGAACGATCGCGTTATGAAAGTTTTACGTGGATGGCCAAGGCACGATCTTTTACATGTGAAACGTGATTGGAATCGGAGCGCAGATCACCTAGCCACTATGGCCATGCGTGATCAGACCGGATCAATAGTTACTGATCAAGCATTGCTGGAAGAACTGGTGGAGATCAATAGGCTGCCTGAGCTGATTCGTGTGGAAGATGAAAAGGAAGCAGCCCAGATCTCGATCATGACGAGATCGCGAACCAGATCACCACCTAACAGATCACTCTCTCGACAAAGCTTAACAGAAGAGATAATACAGGAGTCTCAATAGTCTGGGTTACACATTGTGACAGATCAGCCAAAAATGGTCGAACAGGTGGAGATCAAGGTGGTTGAGCTGGTTCAGAGTCAATGGATGTATATATATAATGCACGAGAACTACATTTGCATACATGTGAACGATCGATATACAAGATGGAGACAATATTGGTACCTGGATATGAATTGTGGATATGGAATGTGAAAGTTATCAAGAAGTTGTCGTGATATATTGATGATTATGAAAAGTACGAAACGAAAGATGGTTATCACGACAATCACAGACCATACTTCGTGCGCAGACGGGAAACCGTAAACGCCGAATGATCCATGGGGCCTGATCGGTATTGGTTCCGCCAGGGTTCTTGGTGATCGGCAAAGATCAAGACATCACGCAACGTGCCGATCGGAGTCAGGTGCCCATAACAAGGATACCACTCCCCGCCGTCGGCCTTGATACCTCGCGCTTCCGCTCGGTGAACAGGCAAAGTCGTTGTGATGGTGGTCCAGAGAGTTTTTGAAGTGACTTCGGGCTGATCGCCCCGATCACTACCCGATCACTCGGCTGATCGCTATGCCAATGATGATCGGGGCTGATCAGCCCCAAACCGGCGTTTAGACAGCTGATCACGCTTCATGGTGAAACTTTGAACGCGACTTGTCATGTCCTGCAGATCTTGATCAAGATTGTAGCGATCTAATCAGAGAGCCGACAGCTGGCTAGCCTGATCGTCAAAATTACGTTCCAGGGTAGCGATTACGACCCAGCGATCCCATAATTCGGCATTAAGCGCCCGATTGGTATCATATAGGGAGATCAACTTGGGAATTGCGCTTCGTAGTTCCAACCGTAGTCGGCAAGCTTCCATGGACCCCAACGTGAGTGGACCAGATCCCCCCACTAGACGAGCGAGCTGTACCAAGTAACTGACAGGGCGGTCTGAGGAGTGGTTGAGCGGGAAGACTCCAAGATGGATGATACGAAGTCAGGGTCGTCGTTGGACGAATGAGACCGGTCGTGATCGGCGCCGAAGTCGCGATCGGGGCGATCGCGGGATTAGTCGAACTGGAAACGGAAGGCGAGGCAGCGATCGGGGCGATCGCCGAAGATGACGAAGAAGGAAGAGAAGATCGGCTCGAGTCGGCCATGGTGATCGCCAGAGAGGAAGTTTAAAAGTGAGTGAGTCGAACTGCAGTCGTTGCGCGGCTGCAGTTTGTCTCAGGGGCGGCTGTGGTAAAGCGATCGGAAAATATTGGGACTGAAGTGGACCACACATGGCCGTTGATTGGTGACGATAGAACACCCATCAACATATGAAGGTTGATGGGTGGCAAAAGGCTGACCACAGGAAAAGGAAAAGGTGGCGGACAACGGATATTCACGATGTGGAGAAATCAGCCAAGTACTGTCGTTAAGCCCAGTCCCAGACACTGATGGAATGATGGAGATCACGATCACGACCGTTATTACGGTTACTAAGTGGAGTTCCCGTGGATGTAATATGAGAAGAGTAACTGTTGACATAACGTGGCAAGGGCAGGCGTCCAGCCGATCTGTGAATGGTATAATGGTTGAAGTTGATCATGACACGAAGCTACGGCCTGCTCAGCCTGTTATGCCCGAGCAATGAAGAATAGATGAGGAATGAAGTCGGGCATGTGAAGTGACAGGTTGTGTGAGTGATGAAAACCTATGGTTGGTCCGAAGATGACGTGGCAAGGCCTGATCAGGCCTGATCAGTCGAGATCGGTGTTATATGGTTGTCCTGACGGGGTATAAAGGTCGGAAGTATGGCTTAGAAAATGAATTGAGTCGTGATGATGATGACCCAGAGCGTTCCCGAGGTGATCAAGGGCTGATTGGCCTGATCACCACCTGATCACTCGCTTAATCACTATGCCGATCGTGATCAGGGCTGATCAGCCTCTGATCAGCGTTCAGATGCAAGGGAAAGTAAGTTCTTGGTTTGGTCGGACTGTATACGAAGTGGACAAGTGCTGAAGAGCAGATCTCAAGTGGTTTCAAGGTCGTTTGTCGAAGATCGGGACGGTTTGAAGATCTTTCTAAGAGTCGGGTCGTGATCAGGGCAGAAGTGGTACAGATCAGCTTGAAGGTGCAGCCAGGATGGGCAAGGTGGTGCTACGCAACCGTGCGGCGAAGTAAATAGGTTCGAAGTATAAGTCAGGCATGAGTTGATGTACGGTACACAGGTATAGGACATTGCATATATAATAACAGGTTTTGATTTTCCCCCTAAAGCAAAGAGTCGCTCCGACACGTGTTGCGGTCATTGGGAGCACAGGGTTGATTAGTCCCCTCTTGCTCAATTAATTCCCGGTTAAGACGCGCTTCGACGCATTTTGGCTTACCGGAAGGCCCCCGACGGGTTTGTTTTAGGTGATCGAACCTCACCCTCAACGCGCACGTGTTTAGAACACGTTAATAATATTGGTAAATGTTTTGTGGAGATAACGTTTGTGGATTACTGTGGAAGATCGTGGATTGATCGCGTTTTCTTGGTTTCGTTATATCTCTCTCTCATTGGCTGGCCTGATCAGACGAACTTTCCTGATCAGTGCCTAGATACTGATTAAGTATCGACCCCAACTCGTTCTCCGGTGAAGATTTCCACCCGAGGACACCCCCGTCTCGAGAAGGTCATCCCCTCCGACCTGATCAAGATCATCGTTTTCGTCACCGAGTCCACCTAAGTGAGTGTAACCACCCCAGATCAACGGGTACACAAGGTGAGATGAAGTTAAACATAGATCCTGACGAGCATGAAGACCGGCCAGATGACCGGGAGGGTCAGATCAGTCATCACAGTGGTGATTCATCTGATTTCGATGCTGATCAAGATCGACGGAGTACCCCCTCCGATAGTTGGTCGTCCGGGCCAGTGGGTATCCGGATTCCGCCCAAGACTTCGGTCATGGATTTGGAAATCGGCCCCACCACACATCTGATTGAATGATCGGAAGACTCCGGCCACGAAACCTGGTTCACGATCATGCCTGATCACTTCACTGGCTCCAAACCGTCGAAAAACACATTCTTCGTAACTGCAAGCGACTTGTTGGGCAGTTCGTGTAGATCCCGCTTTCGCGATCACCAATCCCGTGAACAGATCAGTCCAGATCAGCAACTCGGTATTGCCCTTGAACGATTTTGGGAGGGACGGTATGTGATCCATCGCGATCACTTGGAAAGGGTAGGTCGCCTGGATATTCCCAGGTGATCTCCCCCGGATATTTGGCATACCTTTTCCAGTTTCGCAATCCGTACATGTCCCAACAAACTTTTGTATACTTCGATATAATCATCTCCAATGGAAATGTTTACGGATCCTGTGATACGTTCGTCCTACGCCCTGGTGGCCACCCTCCAAACTAACATGATAATGGTGTAAGATATCAGCTTGTAAAGTTTCCGGGATCACGAGTCTTGCCGATCGGTCCAAATCTGCATCGGCCTGATCAGCTTGAACATAGTAAAACAATAGGTCATTTTCGTCGATCTCGTAGTTGGACGCGATCTTGGCACAATCTTTTGCTTCACCCTGGCTCAGCTTCTCCAGATCACCCTTTAGAAACGCCTTCAAATCAACGATCCATTTTTCCTCGTCTTGTGCCTTGAGAATTCTTTCGATCCGCATCTCCTGTACTATTTCTTCTGTCAGGCCTTCTCGAGAGAGTGATCTGTTGGGTGGTGATCTGGTTCGTGATCTCGTCAAATCAAGATCTGGGCTGCTTCCTTTTCATCTTCCACACGGATCAGCTCAGGCAGCCTATTGATCTCCACCAGTTCCTCCAGCAATGCTTGATCAGTAACTATTGATCCGGTCTGATCACGCATGGCCATAGTGGCTAGGTGATCTGCGCTTCGATTCCAATCACGCTTCACATGTAAAAGATCATGACTTGGCCATCCACGTAAAGCTTTCATAACGCGATCGTTCAGCAACTTCAAACGCGGTGCTTTGCAATCGATCTCTCCAGTGATCTGCCGAATTACCAGGTTTGATTTTCCGCATATGATTACTCTTCCGATCTTTTGCTCTTGCAAGAGATCCAAACCTGGCAGCAGACTGCGATATTCGGCTTCGTTGACTGTGATACCCGGAGTATAATCTGAACCGGCCGATATAACAGTCCATTCTGGCAGTTTCCATAACAGTGCACTATACGCCCCCACGCCTTTCTTCACACTCGCTGATCCGTCCAAACTTACAACGATCAGATTTTCTTCCGAGCCGACGATCGGTGGGGGTATAGTGATCGACTCTCGTGGTTGCTTCCGAGGAGTGACCTCGATCAGGGCTTCATCGACTTTTGATCGGGGCGTGATGCTGGCGGCTAGTGTTCCAAGAATTCCTTCTTCGCCCTTGGTGCACTTGATGATCTCCAAGGTCCACTGAGATAACAGCGCTGCCCATCGCCCCAGTCTCCCATCTAAACCATTCGCTGACAGTAACCAAGCCAAACTAGATCGCCTGGACAATACCTTAATCGATCTAGTTACCAGCATAGAGTAACAAACATCCAATACACGTAATAATGCTAGCACCTCTTTATCCACAATACCATAGTTAACTTCGTTCGGTTTTAATGTTCGGCTTGTGAACGTCACCGGGCAATAAACTCCGTCGTGATCTTGGACCAGTGCGGCCGATATTGCCCATTTACTGGCATATAGGATCACCACGGGAATCTTCTCTGGATCGAAGTGTTTCAGTATCGGCGTCGAGATCATCTTCGCCTTTAACATACTGAAGGCTACCATAGCTCGATTCATGTGGTCTTCTGACCCTGGCATAGTTCGATCAATCGGTGATCCAGTCTTGAAATCCGTTTCAGTAGCTTCAACTTCGTGATCAGTCTCAATTGGTGATCCTCCTACCCGATCACGTTCTCGTAGCCCATGATAATCAACTTCCTTCAGTTCATAAAGTATAGCGGCGTAAATCGAGAAATCCTCGATAAATCTGCTATAATAATTCAGAGATCCGAGGAAGGATTGCATGGCCTTCAGTGATCGGGGAAAAGGTAAGTTGCTGAGAGCGGCCAGATCTTTCGGGTTTGCTTCCAAGCCTTGGATCGATACGTTATGGCCGAGGTAAGCGACCTTGGGTTGACCCCAGAAACTCTTGACCACACTAATCGACAAATTCCAGCGCTCGCAGGTGTCTAGGAGTCGTTCGACCTTATCGCATAGCATATCCCAGGATGTTGCTGTGACCAAGATATCATCTATGTATGATCGCCTTCCCAATACTGATCGGCCCTGATCTTGGTCTGGCTCACCTTCCGTAAACACATCATGTAGATCAGTGGCTTCCCGATCAGCACTGATCTGGAAATACCCATAGAGAGCATTGTCGATCAGCCTCTGGTAGATCTGTGGGGCATTCTTTAATCCAAACGGCATCCGATTCCATTCAAAAAGCCCAAAAGGTGTAACGAAAGCCGAGATCTCTCGAGCGCGATCAGTCATCGAAACCACCCAGAAACCACTAGCCATATCCAGCGAACAAAACCATAAAACTTTATCCAGATCTTCTAATAAATCATTGATCAAGGGCATCGGATAGACCATCAACTTCGTGAGGCGATTCACCATTCTATAGTCGATACACAATCGAATACCAACCACATTCTTCTTAATCACGATCACGATCGGTGATGCCTACTGCGATGTTGATGGTCAGATGATTTTTGAGCTCAACAAACCCTTGATCAAATCGGGTAACTTTTCCCGTATTGAGGTGCAATTTTACGACAACGCTGAGCGATCGGCCTCACATTTCCCACGTCTATATCACAAACAGCTCCGAATGCGGCTGGGGGTAGGGCGTTACCTTTCCCCATCAATAAGTGGCGCCTTTTCCAGATGATCTTCTTTAGCTGATCGATCTGCTCGGGAGTGTTCACTTCGGGATCACCGACCTGTAGATCTTCCATGGTGACTTCTGGTATATTGGGCGATACTTCCGGTAAAACGGCCATCTGCTTCTCGATACCTTCAATGTACTGATCGCCAACTTCATGTATACACACCTGCTCATCCACCTGATCTACCTTTTCCTGATCGGCATCGCCTTGGATCGCCCCTTGTGCGTCACTCGACTGATGGTTTACTTCGGATTCAACCTCCTCTGTAATGACTTCGGCAGATTCATCCTCCTTTTCCTTCTCATGATCGTTCTTGAACTCCTCACCGTCATTTCCGCTTTCTGGGTCCGTTGTTTTCGGTGAGCCGGGCCTAATAATACTCAATATTTGTGGACCTTCTTTGACCCGGCCTTCCCCTGTCGCTTCGATCGGTGGCCTCCTGATCAGCAGCTTGGTCGGCGTAGAATACTCCGGCTTCTCGACCATAGGTGAGGTATCTTCATCCGCTAAGTCTTCGTCACTGATCAGGTCCGTGGTGGCTTGATAAGCCAGATTCTGCCATTCAATGTATCTTCGTGATCCCACTGAGACATACCCGATCTGTCGAGGTACTTTCCCCTCGGGTAGCCACATCCCTAAGATCATGTCTTCGTGGACGATCAGCGGTCGATCGGATATATTCGTGACCCTGATGTAACTTGATTTGCCGATACCTTTAACGAACGTTTGTACCCATCGTTCACCACGGGTTAGCCACAATTTCTGTTGCCGATCACTCGGCCGAATCATTACATCGACTGATCGGGACAATATCACATGGCATAATTTAATCTTAAAATGGGAGAAACAAACTGGCGTTCCATTTCCATTAACCAGCTCCACAAAAACATTGTGGATTAAGGCGGCTCAGAGGGAAGCAAATCGGGTGTTACATTTATTGAAGGATATTCCTGGCACCCAGTATATCCTAGACAGCATTCAAGTGTACTGGTTGAATTGACTAAAAAGTGAAGAGAACAATGCTGGCCCGAGGTAGTGGAAGCAGGCAAAAGGAAAGGCTTAATGGACATCCCTGGTCAATGGTTTTCGGAATGGGAAGAACGCTATAACGTGGTGAAATCTCAAAGTAAAAAAATGGCGATAATTAACAGTTCACAGGAATGGGCTCGTTTACGCAAAATCCAGTTCGGTGGCAATAAATTTTTAAACTGCTAGCACCGAGACAAGTACTCCTCCTGGCGACAATGCTATTAAGTGCACATCTATTTGCGGAGCAATTAGCGGCGATTCTAGGGAATAATTACAACCCTACTGATACCATTTATGCCTACTTCAGCGGCATATAAAGGTAATGACTGTAAGCCCTGATTACGAAGCAAAATTTACGGCTTTGGAAAAAGGGGAACAGGCAGCTTGGAAGGACCTGTTCTCGTATATGAACTCAGAAGAAGCAATCAAGGCAACTGTCAAGGAGAACATAGCCACATTGGAATACGGTCAGCAGGACCCTAGGCGTTACTAAGGACACCGCAATAATTCACTCTACTTCCATGAATACTTTGCCATGAAGAATAGTGACATTTTCACGAAACATCGTCTTCTAAAAGATATGGAATATAAACCGATGAAGCATGCAGGTCGGGATGTCCCAACGAATTTGACATCAATAATATTATCCCAAAATGTTAGGGGTTTTACAAAAAAAGATATGTCAAATTGGTTGTACTCAGGGCGGAGAGGTGGATCGGAGCATAGGGCACAGATAATATTCCTCCAAAGAGACCCACATTGTTTCGACGAAGGAACGTGACGATGTGGCGAAACAATGGGCTTTGCTTTGGGGACATCAAAAACATTGTCTTATTGGAGTGTGCATCCTTTCAAACAAGGAGAAGTCGCGATTTTGATTGTTCCAGCTCTCGCAGATCAAATACACCCATGTTCTGAAATCTTGTGGACGAACCGTGTAATAGCAGTCCAATGGAATGACTTCACTTTAATAAACCTGTACGGATCTTCTGGTGATGCAGCCGGCAGAGAATCTTTCTTTGGCGACATCAGGAAAATGTTTCCCAGTAAACTCACGAACTGCATAATTGGAGGGGATTTTAATTGTGTATATTAGATCGATTGGGGATAAACCGATCTATTCGACCAGAGAGTGATGCTCTCTCGCGACTGATTGCATCCTGGCACTTATGAGACGCGCGACTTCTAATGACACCTGTTCTGGATGAACTACAGCTTGATCCAACAGATCACTTTACCTATTGGCGTGGTAATCAGGCGAGTCGTATAGACCGATATTACGTGTCGGACCACTGGAAAACGTGGGTGGCTTGGGTAGCCGTGGAAGCTCCGTCAGTGTTTTCTGACCATAATCAACTTTATCTATGCCTAAAAGACCCAAGTGTTTCTAGATTACAGATGTCAAACAGACGAATGCCTTACCCTTTCCCGGGCTCTCGAGAGGATAAAACTCGAAACATGTTCTTGGAACGATTAATACAGACCCTGTCGCTTCAAATTTCCACTCTTACTTGGGATAACGACGTAGATGAGTGTCGAAACATCATATACCCAGTCAGGCGGAATATAGCGAAACTTAGACGCAAACGGGTTCGGCATTTGCAGCGAACAGCTCGGGACAATGCCTCTCCACAACACATAGTTCAGGCCTTAGCGGACGACATGTGTAAAGAACGGTCCTTCCGCAGGGGACTGCGTTTACATAGATCTGCTGCAGATGTTCGTTGGTTATTCAAACGAACATCCATTTGGGAACGTGATCAGACAGTGACTAGAATACAAGCAACATCGGGTCCGGCCTTCGAGACCTCACTCTCCATTCCGGATCGTTTCGCAGCCACTTGGAGAAATATCCTAAGTTGTAGTCACCGTGTCGTCAAAACATCTCGATTGATGAGTGAAATGTGTCAATTTATGAAAGTACCAATAGAATGGTAACCGAGACACAAAACTTGATGTTAATGGAAGAAATTCTCGAGGAAGATGTCGCATGGACACTCAGGGGTATAGCTCGTAGAAAAGCAGCCGGACATGACGGATTAAGTAACGATTTCTATAAAGATTTCGTGGACATTCTCATCGGACCCTTAACGCGTATTTTTAATAAGATACTAGCTGGAGCAAACCCACCTAAGTCGTTCTTGAAAGCGGTAGTCATACCACTTCGAAAAAAAGGCCACTCCAGTGACGCCCTCGACTATCGGCCAATCTCGCTCTTAACAACAGGATATAAATTATTTGCCAAAATTATGGCCCGCCGACTTCAGTCTTTCCTCGGACAGCTAATTGGAGACACCCAACAAGGGTTCGTCGCCGGTAGAACTATGGATAAGGCTGTAATAATGATGTAGGCGACTTTTGAGACATACAAGGATTTGCGTAAGGAATCAGCGGCTCAAAGTGCAGGGATCATGTTTCTCGACTTCAGCAAAGCTTATGATACGGGTGACCGGAAATTCCTATTCACCGTAGTCAGCTTATTCGGGTTCTCTGATTGTTTCATCGACTTATTGAACAGAATTCATGCTGGGACAACAGCGGAATTTATGGTAAATAATAGCTTTTCGACGCCCTTAGAAGTGGGATCAGGCATCCGCCAAGGTTGCCCGTAAGCACCCCTACTATCCATCATAGCAGTGGAGCCACTGGCTTTGGCGTTATTACAGGAGAAAAAGTTAACAGGGGTAAGCCCTATAAAATGTGATAGCACGGTACAACATCGCTTCTCAGCATTTGTGGATGACTCGACGATTTTTGTCCGACATGCGGATCAAGTGCCCGTAGCTCTAGATATTGTGCGGAGATTCGGAGACCTCTCAAGTCTGCATGTCCAACCAGCCAAAAGTCATTTTCTCTTCCTCAATTCGTATTTTGTACCAAAAAAGTGGTACACCTTACCGGTTATACCGAAAGGAGAAACCATACAAAATTTAGGTTATTATTTTGGACGGGCGAATTTACGCAGTGTAAATTGGGCACTACGAATTCAGGGGATCAAAAGACGGCAACAGCAACAGAATGTGGTACGGCCTTTATGGAGAGAGTTCAATTATTTAATGTTATTGCGATCCCGTCTTTGCTTTTTACAGCCCGGATGTTTGATCCGCCCGGGGAAGTGTTACAAGAATTAGTTCATATCCAGAAAGCCTTTATCTGGAGAAACAGCACCATTGACGAGAACGAACGTCATAAGATATCACCGACCTCACTCTTCACACCGCACGCTGCAGGAGGAGTAGGTTTAATATCGATACCGGTGTCGTTACAGGTCCAAAGATTAAAATTGGCTCATCAATGGTTGATAGCTGCGAGAGACAGCTATCAACAGGTGTGGTTAGACTTACACGGGATTGGCTCCGATTACTCAGCAGGGCCATGGATCTCACCGATGACTGGATATAAAGTTTGTCAAGCCGGGATGTCAGTAAGAGGGACTAAAACACGGACTGTTGCACAAACAATCTTGGAATGGCTTGGACCGGACGCGGACCAGAATGAACAGTTGCAGCGGTATACTAAAACGGTATTACCGACGGTGATACGCAACATGGAAAATTGTCTGGCAATGAAAAGTCAACGATTACGTCACTCAGATGTATTCAGTATCACGATTGACATTGATGAGTATCCTTATCAGGACTTGCTTCCAGGTTTCATGCTTTCTTTCTGGGGAACATACAGGTGGAGCTCTAATCCATGGATACAAGAAGCGCAAGCGACAGTACTTGTTCCACGGAAATATGAGCACATCCCAATTATGTCTATCCGAGATTTAGGTATAGTCAGACTAACGAGAACTACGTATGTGTGGCTTGTTAAGGGGGTGGATGATAAATCACATACGTGCGCCAAAATTGGAAGATGGCTTTGTGCCATAATTCTAGCTTCGACGAGAGTGAAAAACGGTCAAACGATTGGTGACAGGTTACCAATTCAACTGGATAGAGGGCCGGTCTGTTTAGATTCCTTTGAGCGGACACTAATTTCTCCCGGGAAAGTCAGGGGAGTCGCGACGAATAGCGAGGATTCATGCACATTATCGCAACAAGCGGATGGCATAATCTGGAGAGTGACATTGAGTACACTTCAGGACACAGATGAATATGCCTTAATTCAGGATGAGTGCGTAGTATTGCAACCCCATCCGGATTTACACTTGATAGGATGGTCGGTGGAAGATTAGACGCCAATTTGGCAGAAATTACGAAGAGCTTTCCGGAAACTGTATTTTCACGGGATAGCACCACAATTACAAAAGGTGCTAGAGAAGTGGAAGGCCAGATGCACGACGAGTTCCTGGTGGACTGGCTTGCAAGATGTGAAGCTGAATAAGGTATGGGACCATGACAATATGTAAACCAATTATCAGGTTTGGGTGCAATTCAGGGCGGTAAGTATGCAGTTAAATACATTTCATATCCGGACGACCTCCGGTCGAAGGTGTGAACTAGATCATTCCTGTACCTCCACGAGGACGGATATAAGTCACATCCTATGGGAATGCAAACGAGCGAAGGCATTGTGGCGGCGGCTAATCCAGAAGTGGCGAGGAGTTATGATATCATATACGGAGTTATCTCTATTCGAAACAGCGGTGGTGTCCCGCAAAGCGCCCCCAATAGGTTCAAGAATTAAGGAGGCAATGATACATAAACATGGGTGGTACGACGATACCTATACAGCGGTATTTCAGCGATTTTGGAACGGCCTGTGCGGAATCGGTATTGCGTGGTTATGGCAGCTTCGGAAACAAACGATTTTCCAAGGCATATTAAGAGATGCGTTTGACCATCTCGAGATAATATGGAACAATTGCAAAACTCAAGTTGCAGCAGTAGCAGAATATGAGGCAAGATAATACTCAACTCGGGAAGACGGTATCAGACTACGTATAAGTTAACAGTGCGTCTTCGAATATCTTCCAGCACCAGATATCCATTTCCCAAGTATCGACCAAGATCAATTATATGTAGTACCACATCCACCAAGTCTGAGCCTAGACTACATTCTAAAATGCACATGTTTATAGTAGCTAATAGTTAAGACTAATTAGACTACATTTTACTACTACTACAGAGCTGACTCTACGCTTAGTGTCGGTACAAACTAATATATTATGTAAAGTTAAAAGTTTGCACATTAAAAACGCGGTTATGCGTAACGTGGTATACTGGTGCGTTAGTACCAGTATACCAGGAAGTGCTCCAGTCAGAAAGTCGCTCGGTCCTAAACTTTGCATACGTGCATCTTAAAAGTTTCGCTTACTTTGATTTATGTTCGTAGTTCTCCGAAACATCATAATTCCAACACTCCTTCGGAGACTGTTAATGCTCAAATTTCGAACGTAACCTCCATTCAATATATGCATTGGAAAGCAAACTTCGTGTCAAGTCCATTTTTTTAATTTCACTTTCAGCGAATTTGCTTCCGAAGTTTATCTACCCTTGATTTCCTTAGATTCTTGGTCAACAGATCTGATAAAATGTCCTTCGTACCCACATGTTCTGGATGCACACGTCCTTTTTGAGCGTAATCATTCAGAAATTTCAATTTAACATCCACATGCTTTGTACTTAGGGCTCTTGCCTTGCTTTCAAGTTGTTTTATCACAACTTGGTTGTCGAACTTTAGGACGATCGGTGTTTTCGCACTTACACTGATTTCTTCAAACAATTCGAGAATTTCTTAAGCCTTTTCCCTCCGGTTTCCGCAGCGACAAATTCAGCTTTTGCCGTGGACAATGCAACCATTCCTTATTTCGTGCAATTCCATCCAGCGATTATACCATTCACAAAAATCCAATTTGCACTCATGCTCATTTGGTCCGCTTTGTCATCGGCAAAGTCGGGATCGCTGTACCCAAGAGTTCGTAACGGCAAATGCTCTCCACCATCGTGATTCAGAAAAAGCTTCAAATGCTTTGTTCATGCCACCATTTTTGCCACTTTGTAATCGACTATATTGGTGCATGACTTCGTGTAGTCGCTCTGTGTACCGCAAAAGAGATATCAGGTCTCGTGCACCTAGATATCCAGAGCAAACTCCCCACCAATGGATAAAACCTTTTGACTGTGGGCGAAATTCCACTTGCTTTCATGGGCAATACTTCACTTAGACATGAATCCATCTTCATCTCTGTAATTTGTGTTCGTATCCCTTAGCCCATGTTTTTCCAGCATTTCTTCAATAGTTAGTTCGTGGTCAATAGTGTATCCACTGCTTCGACTCTCATGCCCAGATATTTCTCCACGATCCCAAAATTCTTTAGATCCAATATTTTCATCTTTTCAAAACATTTATTCACTATATTTCGCAGGTCGCAGTCACTAGGAAGATATCAACACATATGCCCGCTAGTATTTTATCATTGTCATTTCTGCGAACAACAATGCCTGTGTCCGTCACACTGCACGAAACCCAGGTCCACGGAAATGCTGTACCAAAGGCGTCCAGCCTGTTTAAGCACGTATGAATTTTTCTCCAATTCCAGAACCAAATCGCGTTTAGAGGCCACTCCCAAACGTTAAAAAAATTCCTCAGAAATTTCCATTCCTAAGGGTATTTGCAGCGATATAGCATATCCGTCCTCTGTTTCTGTTTTGGGATACACCCCTGTGGTGAAGTGTTCCAGAAATTAACGGACTAATGATGATGGATGCCCTCACCTGATTGGTTGAAATGTCGCCCTTAGCTGGATGCCCGGACTGGTCAATAGAGGACGCGATCCGAGAGCCGCCGGACGCACCTACGAGCGGCCGGACGGCGCCTGGCCTGGAATCAGGCCGGACGAACGTGATTGAAGGCATGGACAGTCGAGCTAGCAGGCTAAGCGGACGGGACGACCGCGGTCCAAGGGGCGGATTGGTGGCGGATGGTTTGGAAGGTATGAGTGGAGGAGCCTAAGGAAGATGAGTGTTCTAGTGGATAAAGGAGGCACCCGGATCGGATGAGAAGCTGCCCAGAAATTGCTAGCGCCAGCGGCCAAGGGGCTCGGATGGATGGCATCCGGCCGGGTACAATGTACCAGCCGGACTGGTACCAGCTGGGTTCGGTGTACTGGCCGGGTTGGTACCATCTGGGGTTGGTGTACCGGCCAGACGGGTACACAAAGCGGAGTAAACCAGGCTACTTCGGGTAAGACACATGACTGTCAGCCGGGCTATTTGGGGTAGGTTACACAAAAGGGAGTATTGGATATAGGATAAATCAGTATACGTTTCGCTTTCCTAGACACAAGTCGCTTTCATTGGTTCACGGCAGAGGGCTAACAAGGTCCCCTCTTGCTGCTATTGGTTTGCCCGGGGAAGGTTAAGTTAACCCACCGGAAGTCCCCTGACCGGGAGTCGCGGCGATTCGTATACTCACCTCAAGTCGCCCGTGTTTTGAACACGGTATTAAGTATTGGGAAGTGGTGACATTTTGGCCTTCTATGGAAGAGTGTGGAGTTATATCTGCCTCACATACACATTTGGATTCGCCCTTCATTGTTATTGGTTTAGCTGGCCGATTGATTATTCTCGGTCCAGCCGACAATATACAAACATCAAGTGTCTTATTGGTTTAGCTGGCCGATCGACTATTTTTGGCCCAGCCGGCACTATACAAAGCTCAAGTGTATTGCCAGACGAGCTCCCCGGTGACGATTTCCCTCCAGGAGCTACCCCTAGTCCTAACCCTCATCTCCCTATTGGACGGATTTACACTTTTCGCCCTAGGGTCCACCAGGAGAGCAAACCACCCAGTACTGACGGGTACACAAGGTGAGCTTTCAACATGCAACATCCGAGCAGTCACGATCAAGCGGATGGAAGTGACCGATCTAGCCGGCCGGACGCCGGATCGGATCATGAATCGGATGGACGGAGTACCCCCTCCGATATACAGTCGTCTGGGACCCCGTGGGTGTTCGCGTCTCAGGAAGATTTTCTGAGGGCGACTACACCACACCCCCATGTCGCGCAGGTACAATCTATATCAACGCCATGATGAGAATAATTCTCATATTATTCGTCTCCACGTGCGACCAACCATGCCTTATACCTATAACCGTTCCATCAGGCTTCAGTTTGGTCAAATAGACCCATTTCGTGGGCAAAGTCTTTTTGCCCTTATCCTTTTTTAATATAGTTCAGTTCCCAAATCATCCACGACACATATCTCTGTCTGTTTTCGGCGGCCGTTAACTTTTCCGATTGGTTAGACCCGTGTGCCTCCCCAAACCTCTGACGTTCGGGGACCGCTGTAAATTTTCCACTCCTTCCATTTTCTGCGTTAGCTACTGCAAATGCGAAAGACATGATTCTTCCATTTCATTCACGATTTCGCGATTGTTTTAAACATTTTCTTGCGTCGTCATACTTCCTAATGCTCCTTCCATAACCATACTTCTCTCACGTCTAGCTTCAGCTTTCTTCCATCACGTTTTTCTTCTAAAGCCACCGCCTACATCGCCGTTTTGATGCTTCTTACAGACCCTCTGCGAACCTTTACCTTGGATATGTCGCCCACCAAACCCCATTATTCGTCTGAAAATATTTTAGGGCCATTCTTTCAGATTAACCAGTTTGTTTACTTGTAGGTGTTCGTTTTATCTGGCCCTTGCGAGTGCTCACGAACACCACCACCAGCTGTCCTCCAGCGCCCCACTCTTGACCAGCAATTTAAATCAATCAAAAGGCGGTCTCGGCCAGGTGTATTTCACACCCGGCCGCTAAGTCGCTTCACCACAACTAGAGCTTCCGTAGTGTGTAATCCTGCTTTTGAACCTCATCTTCCCAGCCTACGCGAAATACCTTCCTTTTGAACGATATCGTTACTTAACTTCGCTAATGAACTCTTCGCTTGCGCCTCATTTATTAAACAAATCTGTGTTAGATTTCTGACGTGCTTGGCTAGATGTCTTGTTTTGCCCTTTCGTTACCTCCTTGTCGGGGAATTTTGAACCCGTGACAGTTGATGGTTCTGGTTACGGCTCAGGCTTCTCCCGCACAACCAACGTCTTTGATGATCCCATGGGTGGGTCCTGATTATGTGTGTTACCCTTTTCCGTCTTTGCTTAAATGCTCCGAGTGTAGCTTTTTTGTTACCTGTGTACCTAACGATTGGCTCACTCTTACCTTTCCTAGCGCCTTTTAATTTCCTGGCAACTGTGGTCCAGTTTATTTTTGTCTCTTACTGCGGCATCGGAGAATCCCCGTGAAGTCTGTTAGATACCCCTTTCCGGAGCGTCTAGTACCAAGCTAGCTGTTACAGGCTAGCTGTTACAGGCTTACACTCTAAAATTACACGTGAGAAAGCGTGTAACTAGAATATGAACATTTTTTTCTTCAATAGTGTAATTAGTATTAAACTTAGGTCAGACTATTTAATGAGATTAAATAGTCCCTTAGCTGTATATCTGAATATACAACTACCGGTAAGAAAACGTGGCTGCAAGACGGGAAGTTTATAAGTGAATATATTATGTGTGCTTAGCGCTAATTACTATAATTAAATCTAAACTAATCTTATATAAAAATGACCTAATAATACTCCTTTTCTTATCCCTTCTTGGACTCGGTATATGCATCCGATTCGAATATCTTCCTGGATTATAATAAGTAATAATTCAGTATTTACATTTCCGAGAGTAAGTCTGAAATTGAACAGGATAATTTGAAATTACATATCACTTATACAATGGTACCCCATTACATCTCCCCCCCCCCGGTTGGCCAATAATAAATTTTCAAATTGGCCAATCGATTAGTGGTACTTATTGGTTAAAAGAATCAATTGTTTACATATTAAAACTCCAGGACCAAGACACATCATGGTCGGCACACTCTTAAGCGCGCTGTTGAAAAGACGAAGGCAGCTCCCTCTTAGCATCCATTGTCGAGGTGTCCAACACAAGCAGTGACGCCGCGATCACAGCGCCAGACGAAGATAGACCGATAGACCCGTTGTATCTAGTCACAGATGCTGCTAAAGCAGCACCTAAAAGGGGGCGTGAAGGTGATTATAATGCAAGGGATAACACGTTAGCGCCTGCTGAATGGCGGGCGGCTAAGATGACGAAATTGCTGCTTGGCGACGCCGATGACGCTGTCGATTACAACGACGACGACTCGTACAATAGGTGGATCGACGAGTGGAAAGATCCACCTGGGCAAAGGCGTTTGCGGGGTCGTGGTGATGTTGACCCGACGCGAGATGAAAGAGCAGGCGGGGCTCCGCCTGCTAAGAAACATTGGGTAGAATTGGCTTACGTCATTTGAGTCGTCTTATCGTACGGAACCGCATGTTCCGTACAAGGACCCCAGCGTGGGTTATGATGCCAGAAAGTAGCGGTTATCGAAAACGTTACTGCCAATATCCGTTGTTCGATATCAACGTCCTTGATGACTGATAGTACATCCGGGAACGTCGATTCGATCGAAGTACAGACGATAGACGTCTGTACTTTATCGACATTTTCTTCCATGTTAGTTATTACACGAACCGGAAAGAGTCGCGGAAGAACAGGGGCGATAAGGACGTCCTGGCCCAGAGTTGGAACACCTTTGTTGAAAATGACAACAAAGGACCCGATGATTACGTGAAGCGAGTTCATGTAATGTGCGAACGCTTGTTAAAGCATTCGCGTACCGGTAAGATGGAGTTTATCCCTTATACCTGCGTCCGAGAAGGGATACCTTGTGGTGTCCCTTCTTACCTCAGTTGTCCTTGTTGTCCAAGGGGCGCTCCTCGTAAAACCGAGGAGGTACTGTGATTACTCAGTACTCTCCAAGACCAAGGGCCCAATTGATGCCCTTAATGCATCAATACCTAGTTCTGATGCTTTCTCGAGTTTTCGGTTTGAGGAGAAATGCCCTCCTCAAACTCCTTCAGGAGGTCAGGGTCATCATCTCTCAAAACCGCGACCGGATCCCAAGAGTCAAACTCTTGGGGGTAACCCAACCAGCGTACCAAGTACCCGGTACGCTGCCTGTTCTTATAGGAACCCGAGCGCTTCACAATCAGGCGTTCAAGAATAAAACGCCCTTACCCTGATTATCAATCAGGGGCGGCAGGGATTGATAGTTCCCTAGCCGTCACTTTTGCGGAGCTTTCTTCACAGCTCCGCAAGCTCGAGAGTAGCCAGTCTGTGTGGAGCGGCGATATGTTCCACTCCGTGAGGATATATCGCTCCCAAAGGAAAGCCGTATAATAGCGATGCTTTTTATATCTTTTATGACATAAAAAAGCATCGCATTATACGGCTGGTCAAGCTTGACCATCAAAAGTCGGAGATTAAGACTCTCTAAACTTCCCACGATCGGTTGGAAACCGATTACAAGTCATTTCAGGGAGACTTGAAGAAGCACGGGATACGCCGTGAGGATGCGTCTCGTCTTCAGACGGAGACGAAAGATAGTGGTTGAGCCTCCCTACGTAGAACGTAGGGTGGAGGCGCATCGTTGCGGGAATGTCTAATGTTTAGGCATTCCCCTTCACACCTTGGACATTAAACGGCCCAATGAATTTATGAAGAAACCTTCGTGTAGGGAAGTTGATAATTGCATGTGTAGGCATCTTAGTAGTTGATAATAAAACTAATTCGCTTTTCTGAAAGAGATATGTAATCGTCCTTCATTTTTGTTTCTGCTTTTTGCTTCTATTTATCAAAAGCTTCTGCTTTTGACAATCAAAAGCAGAAGCAAGTGCATCTTTCACGTAACGTATTACAGCGCCAAGCTGTAATACGAAATCATCCACTGCTTTATTAGCAGTTGATAGACTGCCTTCGTTGTCTGCAGCCGGTGCTGCAGACACGTATTCTTCATATGCAGCTTAAGTGGAAGGTGAATCTGGCTGCGTTTCTACTGTAGTAACTGTAGAAGACTCGTCGAGTTCTTCGCAAATTGCAGTATTAACTTGCGCATCGACTCGATCAAAATTTGAGCGGGTCCTACCGCCACATAGATTTGGCGTACTGTCAAGTAAAACAAGGGTTGATGAATGCCTCATGGCATTCACGTAGAGCGGTGTATGCCTTGTTGAAGCATGCACCGAGTTGTTGATCGTAAACTCAGTGAGTGGCAAGAAGTCACTCCAGTGCTCGAAGGCATGTGCGTTGGAACGTAGCATGTCCTCGATAACGCGATGAACGCGTTCGGTTTGCCAATCGGTATATCTTCAACTTCGTATAAAGCAAGGAGGACATTTCTTATTAGAAACGTCCCATAAATCTCGGATCTCGATCCAAGACTATGTTTTCCGGCATTCAGTGCAAACGAAATACCATTTTAACAAATATCCGCGCTGTTTGCGCGGCAGTAACATTCGCGGACACTGTAGCAAGATAAACCATTTAGCTGAAACGGTCTACAAAGACCACGATACTTTTCTTTCGACTGTTGTCGGTCAGACGACCGAAGATGAAGTCCACTAAAAGACACTTACATCACTCTGTCGGAACTAGCAGAGATAAGGAAGGAGCCTGCCCAGATTGCGCACGCTTAACGCTCGAAAATCTCGCATGCGCGTACGTACTTCCTTACCCTTTGTACGTGTTTTTACAGACAAAATTGCAGGCGAGAGAAGCGTATGTCTTTTTTTGACCTTGATGTCCCGAGATCGATGCATCATGGTACTCAATCAGTATCTGGTGTTTGAAGTCATCGTCGTTAGGGACAACGATGCGACTAATATCTTGTTGGTCTGTGCTGTAGCGCAGCAGATCATAGTGCAATCGGTAACGGTGCACGCAAGCGCGAAGGAACTCTGGTAGTTCGTAGTGCTTCTGATCTGATTGATCACTTAAGTAATAAAAAAACAGACGTGTTTCTTCTTCTGTCTGGTACGCTCGTCGTTCCTGTCGTACAAGGACGGACGACAGAAAGGTGCAAGGAATTGCGTTTGCACCGACGCCTTCGGTTACGGACGCTTTCGTCTCGTAATCAGTCCTACGTGGTAACACATCCACTATCATGTTCATTTCTACGGGTTTATACTCAGCTGTAAAATAGATTCTGCAAAGAATGACAGCCATCGTGCCATTCTTCGGGGATACGTGGGGAATTCAAGGATATGCGAATTGACGCATGGTCCGTGTATACCTCAAACGGTCTATCTCTTAAAAAATAGAATCGAAGCTTGGCTATTGCATACTTCATGGCAAGGACTCCCTTGTCATAAACCGGATAGTTGCGCTCAGCTGGGCGCAACTGACGCGATTGATAAATGATTACGCGATCACGATCATCGTGATCTCGATGCATCAAGGCACAGCGATTGCAAAATCGCTCGCATCACCAACGAAATGAAACGGTCGCTCGTTGTCAGCTATAGCCAAGGCAGGCGCCTCAGTAATGCTCCGCTTGACTGCATCAAAATCGTCTTGGCATTGGAAATCCCAATGTCATTCGACATCTTTCTTAAGTAATTGAGAAAAAGGTCGAATGAGACCAGCATAATTGTACGAGTACTTTTGCAAATATGTTGCCAATCCAAGGAACTTTCAAAGTTCCTTGACATTGTTTTGGCGTAGACCATTCAAGAATCACCCTGATCTTTTCTGGATCAGGGTCACCCTGTTCTTGCCCTTGAAACAGCCAAGAACGGGTATCTCAGGTGCACTTCTTCAAATTGGCATAGAGATTATGTTCACGCATAAGCTGTAACACCCGACGTAAATGTACTTTATGAACATCTGCATTGCTTTTGCCGTGTTCATCGTTGCTGTGGATGAACAAATCGTCGAAGTATCTTGGTATAAATTCACGCACCGCGCTCAATAGATGCCTCACGCATCGCTTGAATGTTGCAGGGGTATTTGGAGGCCCCAATGACATCACAAGCCATTCCCAAAGCATACCGCTTGGATATCCTTCTCCGGAGGATTTGGTAAAATTTATCATGTAGGTCGAGAGCTCTGAAGACAGTGCTCCCGTTCATGACATCATTGACTTCATCTTTCCGCGGTATCGGCATTTGCGCCGGTACCGTGGATGTGCTCAGCTTATGATACGCGTGATTAATTCTCCAGCCTCCTGTGCACTTTTTCACACAAAAGGTGGGACTGGGGTGCGGTGAGGTAGACTCCTGCACATGAATCGCCTTGCGACGAGTTTCAAAGAGCTCGTCGATTGCCTTCACCTGGTCACGCGGTAATGGCCATTGCCGCGTGACACAGTACCTCGTGACTGGCTCGAGGTTAATCTTATGTCGAGTTCCCTTATCCTTAGAGAGCTCGCATAATACTTCTTCTGGGAAAACGTCTGCATATTCCCAAAGTA
>MIQA02023274.1:0-47104 GCA_001887855.2 Sclerospora graminicola
CCCCCCCTCGAATATAACCCCACGTTTGGGTGGGGTTATAGTGATAACCCCAGTGGGTTTCTAATACAGGTTTTACAGTACTCCCTCCGTATTTTATTAGTGGCCCAAAACTTATCTATCATAAAGCAATACTTCCTCAAATTCATTTTTGCCCAATGCACGAGCTGATAGTAACGAATATCTACTAATCACAGTTCATTTTACGATTGTCCGATGACTGAGTCAAAAGTAATGGACACAAACGAACGTAAGCTTCTGAAATCACTCGCTGAGCCTTCTAATTTAAAATTGTCTAAACAGCATGAAAGACTTGCCAGTGAACACAAGAAAGGATATCATCCATCACTTGCATGCTAAAAGTCATGATGGAGTCTTGCTGAGGGGGGTGATGAAGGCTACAGCAACCTTGTTCGGTTGCAGTCGCCACACGATACAGAGAATCTGGAAGCGCTTCAAAGATGCCCAAAAGAGAGGAATTGAAGGTGGTGATACTGATACGCATCGTAAAGGACGCTGTGGGCGTAAAGGTTACGAATTGGATATGTTGCTTGAAAAGATCCAACGCTTGTGTCCGTCTAAACGTCGCAAGATTAGGAAGATTGCAGCAGCTTTATCAGTCTCAACGTATGCCATTCACTGAAAGCAGAAGTCCACCTTCGTCGACATCAAAACATGATAAGGCCACTTCTGTCCGACGAAAACAAAAAGCGAAGGGTTCAATTTGCTTTGTCGTTCATCTGCCCTGTAACACGTCAGTTCAGCAACATGAACAACGCCATACACAATGATGAGAAATGGTTCAACGAAGACGTTGATCAACGAACGTTCTAACGAATCTCCACCTGAACGGTCTCGACAGAGCAAGCGCTTCATCGGGAAGACAATGTTTCTTGCAGCAGTCGCGAGACCTCGGCACGATAATATCCTTTCAAAATTTATATGCATGTTTTATTTGATAATCCAACATTGTCATGCCACAGGTATGATCATCACAGGAAGACGATGTTCCATGGGAGGGTAGGACTATGGCCTTTTGTTGGAGAACGAGAGGCAATGAGGACGAGCAAAAATAGAACGCAAGGAACCATTGAAGTCAAAAACATTTCGTCTATTACAGGACCTGTCTATAGAGAATTTTTAGCCAAGCACGTGATTCTAGCAATCAAACCGAACTGGCCCGTAAGTGAGAAAATCGAAAGCGATTTACATCCAGCAGGATAATGCGCGTCTGCACATTTGACCGGATGACCCTGAAGTGTACAAGGCAGGCAATAGTGAACACTGGAATATCCTCTCTCTTGTTTTAACCACCAAATTCACCTGATTTGAACGTATTGAGTCTTGGTTAGCATTACAAAGCTTGCAGTACGAAGATTATATTCGTGAAATTGAGGTGCTTTTTAAGGCGATGGAAAACGCTTTCCAGCAATTTTCCATCACGAAGCTCAACAACATCTTCTTGACGCTTCAAAATGTCATGGTGTGTGCCATGAACGACAATGGTGGAAATAACTACAAGCTACCACAGATGCACAAGAGCAAGTTAAAACGAGAGGGAAGATTGCCAGACGCATTGGAATGTGATGAGAAGACGTACCAGAAAGCGATGGCATTCATGCCATGATCTCTGTCGAGAACATTTGGCAACCAAAGCTTGAATAAGCGAGAAAATCAGTATGTTTTAGTGTTTCAAGACCACTTCTTCGACTTAAATTATCTTCAGCAACATTGGTAGTCACTCGTAAAGAAGTCGTTCGATAAAGCAACGTGGTGATACACTAACGAGTATAGAGAGCAGATAGTGTATGCTCAAATCTCTGAAATTCTCCACACAGATCTGCTAGATATAGCTGATTCAAATCTGCTCGAAAGCTAGAGGCTTTATCAGCACTACACTGTGGAGGAGAAGATGTTGCAGTTTTCGAGCTCATTTTCATTTATATCGTTCAGGTCTCCACGAACAGAAGAAGCGAGATGTCGTGTTGGAGAGGAAGCCTCCCTCTACAAATGGAAAGTACATTTCACGGAAGAGTTTTCGTCCTGTTTCTTTGTCAGTCACTGCTACCACAGAGGGACGTATGCGAACCGAGGATTGCTCTTCCTGAACGTCTCATCCAACATTGATCCCACGGTAGGAGTTTCAATTGATAGCACTTGCGCGTACTCTTTTGATCCGTGCATTTCTACGGTGACGCCTGGACGCAAGAATTCAATCCCTCCACCAATAAGATAAAAACTTCATCTTGCCTCCACGCTCTTGATTGTCTAGAGAGTATGACAATGTTTGCCGAATCGAAGAGCTCTCGTCTTCGAATTTTTTTTATACTCTCTCCAGCTTGCGCAGAGCTTGATGAGAGCACACGTAAAATACTATGTCTGCAAGAATCATTCGAACTAAACAAACGCTGCAGTAGTAGTCTTAGCTCGTTTGCAAACACTAAACTTTGATGCTTCGATTTTTAATAGCGGAGTTCAATATCATCGAATAGACGACATCGATTATCGTCAGTACCTTGAGCCTCAGGCGAAAAATGATCGGCGTGAATGCCACACGCAATCATCAAAGACGACGGCACTAGTAGAGCATCATTGGTCTCTTTCTTTTCTATCGTTATGAAGACATGTTTAACAACTTATCAGAATGATTGGCTTTGGCGTAAGTGAATTCCCTCGAATAAAAAAAATATTATTTTTTTCCAATTTATATTTATATTCTTTTTTCGAATATATTCTTTTATTTCGAGGACATCAAAGCCAATCATTTTGATAAGTTGTTGAACAAACATGTCTTCATAACGATAGAATCCAAACTATCTGGAAAGACGTCGTCTCCTATCGCTTTCAATGCTTTACAAGGCAATTGTGAAGGCAACAAAGCATGCATGACACGAGGAGCTGACTCTGGAGGGCCGTCGAGTTGCTTGTCAGAAAGTTTTACCGGACCCATTTCATCCATTGTGAGAATTCCGAAGTAAAGTGAAGAAATCCTTCTGACGACGAAATGAAGAGAATTACAAGAGCATGTAGCTCGATAGGTTTGAACGCTCTTGTGTATTCTTCTCCATTGAATTCGATAGACCTTTTTACGTCATACAAAACACTTTGTACAGGGTAACAAGCGATTATGGACACGAAAGTGACATAACCAACCATTTAGACATGGGAAGCCTGAGACGACCTCTCTATCTTGACCCCCGTCTGTCCACTCCGTCACTCCCAGGAAACGCGATAATAATACGATACTCAAGACAATGTTAGAGGCTGCTAGTATTCGTGTCTTGTTGGCAATGGACCAAAGTGAAATGGTAGATGGACAGTTCCAGCCAGCCAAAGTGAAAGATTTTTAGCAGCAAGAGAGCGATGAGAATCGAAGAGACCATTGAGATAGAGCCGGAGCTGTGACATTTCCAATACAATCGCAACGTGAATCCATGTATCCCCCTCTCTCGTCATGTTCAGATCCTGTGAAGCCAAGTGTGGCGTTTGGCTTGTTCCTATGTTCATCCGTATATTCATCGTGCTCGTTCCATACGAGCCAGTCATCGGAAGAATTTATAGCGAGAGACTGACGTTCTTTTCTACTTGCATCATCAGAAGAATCATCATCCAAACGAGATGTATCTCGACTCTTGTATCATATCGATCCGCCCCCATTTCTTTTTTTATCTTTGCCAATTTTCTTTTTATGCATAGGATCGAGGTCGGCACCCCGATCCTTTCCCAGATTATAGTTAATTTTACTATAACCCGGATCGGCTCCGATCGGAGCCTTGTGGGAAGATGTTTCATCTTTAATTTCGACCTGGAACTCCACCGGACCAGGTCGACCATCGCTTCCTTTAAGTTTAGACAGCATCGGAGGCGATACGCCTTCCTCCAATGCACCCGAAAAGTTTCCTCCACTTTGATTTTTACATCTTTTTCATCTTCAGAGGAATCACGGTGATATCCAGAGTCACCAAGTGATCCGTGCACACGCACCATTGGGGTGGAGCCGATTTTCAAATCCAGAACGAAGGTTTTGGGTGGAATTCGAATACCACTAGCCCGGACGACCAACTATCGGAGGGGGTACTCCGTTGATCCTGATCGGCATCAGGATCGGATGAATCATCACTATGTTGACTGATCCGATCCTCCCGGTCTTGTGACCGGTCTTCATGTGCGATAGAATCCATGTTTAATTTCATCTCACCTTGTGTACCCATTGATATCTTCGGCGGTTACACTCAGGTGGACTCCTAGATGAAAAAGGGTGATTCGAATCAGGTCGGAGGGATGACCTTCTCGAGACGGGGGTGTTCTCGGGTGGAAATTTTCACCTGAGAACGGGTTAGTGTCGACACTTAATTAAAGTATCTAAGGGCACTGATCGGGAAACTTCGTCCGATCAGCCCAGCCAATAAAATAAGAGATAACGAGAAACCACGAAAACCACGATCTTCCACAGTAAACCACAACGTTATCCTTTCCAACTAATAAAAAGGTGTTCGAAACACGTGCGCGTGAGGGGGTGAGGGTCGAAAAACCTAAACAAATCCCGTCGGGGGACTTCCGGTAAGCCAAAATGCGCCTATGCGCGTCTAAACCGGGTATTAATTGAGATACAGGGGCCTTGTTAACCCTGTGCTCCCGATGACGCGACACGTGGCGGAGCGACTCTTTGCGTAGGGGGCAATTTCAATCCTAATATTATATATGCAATATATAATACCTAATGTACCATACACCAACCTATATGACCCACCTCATACTTCAATCTTGATCACCTTGTCACAAAGTTGTTCCGGTACCACCATAAACCAATCTTCAATGATTCTTCAGCCTGATCCGTACCACTTTAGACCGATCGTCAGCCGATCCTGATCAGGTTCTCTGACGATCTTCGAAGTAGGTGCTGCAACATCTTGGTGCAACATCTTCCGCATCATCCAACGTGCAACACACCGTTTCTCATGACATTTACGAAAAATATCGGATGAAACTTACGCAGTGGTGTCGTACTTAATCATACACGTACTATAAGTAAAAATTGTTGGAGCGCGCACAGGACCTCTGTAGTGGATTGACGAAGGTAGATGGGTGGCGCTGACTCCGCCGGCGAGTCTGACATGATCGCTGGACGCCAGCTCAATGAGCGAAAGGGTCACGCATATGCGCTGAAACGACCTCGATTGTATCCCGATTACGATGATGATCACGTCAACTTGGAGTGGAAGAATGACCTTCCAGCGTCCAGGCCATCGAAAAAAAGATCGATGGGTACTAGCAAACATAGTCTGGGACAGTCATCTCCAGGGAGAACTTTTCCTGCCTTTGGATCTCGAGACAACAAAGAAGAGGGTACCGCGAAGTCACCCGACGATGTTGGTGCTAAAAATGCGTCATTCGCCCCGCGTCACGATGTCCCGACTAGCGCCAGTGATGAAATCGCGGATGCGAAAGAAATGCGCTTGCTGCTTAACCAAGGTACGGTGTGGTTTGTATGTGGCTTTCAATCTACTGGCCCATTGGTGAATTTTGTGTCTAGTTATGAATCGAAAAGGAGACAACGAGGAGAGGCTATGCCACCTGCAAAATCGACCCTTTATCGTCCCGAGGGTTCCTCCACTGACGGTAACGGAATTCGATGGGTGGGGCGAGTGTGATGCTGCGTGGCTTCGGTACGAATCCGAGACGCTCACGAGGCAACGTCGACGCAATTCGCGCACACATTCGTGGTGGCTGGGGTAGGATACATTGACGCCCTGCTAGTTATAAGGATAATATATTTTACTGACGAAGATTTTGGTGTAGAAATAGGCGAACGTTACGCGACCTGCCCCCAGAATGGTCCATGGTGGAAGTGAATCGATACTGCACTCACGGACCCTTCCAGAAAAGTCGTGGCACAGGGATCAGAACTCACTCAAGTGTGCGCTTCACGGGCTGCCCGGCTCGTGTACTTTTTCGTGTTGTTGAATCTGTCGTCAACGGGAGGAAGATTTGGAAAGTTAAACTTATAAACCAGGTGGATAATTTCTGGCGCCACGCGATAAGATCTCATGATCATTAACCCATGCTGTATCTGTTCAGATCTGTCTCCACAACCATCACATCAATGCGGACATATACAGCTCCTACTTCAATAGCAACACCATCACAGATGAAGTCCTTCTAGGAAAAATTGGTGCAATGATCGCAACAGCAACGGACACAAAGCAAGAGCCGGATTTCTAACAAACGAGATGAGTACGTAATCTTTACACCCGCGATTTTAATTGCCGACTCAACTAAAGAATGTTCTTTACGCAGATATATCCATATCTACACAAAAGATCCGCAATTTGTTCGCGATGTGTCACGGTAACAAAAAGTCAGAGCTCCGGTTTAAACAACTAGTTGTCGATTTTGTGGCCATCGAAGGAAATCAAGATCAGAATCGAATGACATGCGGCGTCATTATGCAATCGGCTGCTCAATATGCCATATTTGGCCCGAGACAGCCGTGATGGACATCTTGTAGATGTCTGTGAGAGCAACGAATGTTCACGAGTCAGGAATCGCATGTCCTCTACACCATAATAAGCTCCCACGACTGTTTGTCCGCTTGAATTGAAATCGTCTGCTATCACAGTCGTGCTACGGGCAATCAACTTACACCTCCGGATGTCTACTGTCCCAGCAACTCCACCTACAATAGTACGTTCTAAAGCTTTTTCAGCATGCGTTTCCACTAAGAAAGGTTGTCTGTACGGTGACACTATCTATTCTGAAGCGGTAAACTATCTCCCGAAGATATAATTGCGTTCTATTTCGAGTGGCGCACATCTATATTTATGTTGACTGTGTGTTGCGTATTCGAGTTCAACGTTGCCTGTATGTAGCCTGATGGTGCTGGTGATGGTGTCGCAGGCGATGTTGCGAGAGATGGTGCGCTAAGCCCATCTCTCTGAATGTTGCAGTAAGGGGCACCGACAATCTTCAACCAACCTGATTCTTCAAGAATCAGCTCGGAACCAGCTCAGGATCGGCCTCTTGGGACGTTGCTCATCCGATTCAACACCGATCTTGGCTGAAACTCCTTCTTTCTAAACACCTGGAAGCTGATTCAGGGCTGATCCAAGCCGGTTCAGGACCGGCCCGGGAATCAGGTCAAATCAGCTCAAAATCACTTCGAACCACCTCAGGATCACCAGGACATCGACATCTCCCGCTCGCTCAACCCTGTCTTCGACCTACATTGTGTGTTGAACCGCGAGGTTGAACTAAAATCGGCACTCCTCCTAGAGTCGGACCAAATCTGATCTTTTAATGCTGATTCGGAGCAAGTTCGTTGACCCCTGACGCTTGTTTCAGCTGATATGCCCCAGAAAGCTCACCATTTTACACATTGGACCCTGTCGTACACTTGGTATTCACACTCTAGGGTGGAACCAAATCGTCGGCCGGTCAACCGAGATCTAATTATCTCATCAGCTCGAACCACTTGGATCGGCGATGATCCACTCCAATGACCCGGTTCTACCGCGCCTGACATATCAAAACGTCCATAACACTGCTTATCGCATGTGTCTTGACCGGTCCGGTTTTGCACAAACCCGGTACGGTATCTGGAGATATACATCTGATCGTGATATTTACTGGTCCATTGTTCTCTGGGACAGGGCGTGACAACGGGAGCATTATGTTTTTCTCCACGTTTTACGATAGCCCGTTATCACTTATGTACCATCCTGAGTGGAACCAACCTGTCCCACCCATCAACGGTTCTGTCTTGATGGGTATTCCCACAGCCACCAATCAATAACCGTATGTGGACCACTTATTCCTAATTTTTTGTTGAATCACTCTACCACAGATTCATTCTTAGCGTGACAAACTAGTTCCTGTGGTTGGGTCCTTTTTGGGAATGCCAAAGATGTTCAACACCCAGGGTGAGTCCGATAGCTCAATCTATCCTAGGGGCAGATTCTCCTCCACGAAAATCTGTAAGGCTTCTTGTTCAACTTGCAAGTTGAAGTTGTGGACATTACTCGGTCGAGCGCCAAAATGCATGTTTATCTCAAACTCCACTGAACGATGAGGAGGTAGCGATTACGGTAGATTTGCCGGAAATGGATCTGTAAAGGAATCGGGCAACGACTTTAATTTTGGCTCGCAAGGCACTTCCGATTCGGAAACCTTTGAGTAATTTTAATACGATATGTTTCCTCGTAATGAGCTGTCATTGAAAACTCGGCAGAGGAAATAAGGACCGGGGCAATTACATCACCTCGTGGGAGTTCACCACTGTCGAATGAACAGAGATGCCTACGCCAATTGATGACCAGCTCATGTGTAGAAACCAAGGCTTGCCCAGATCATGGGAATTGTTCATTGGCCACTCAATGGCAGGAACGTCGGAAAAGCGATACCCGTCATAAGATATATTTGGAGCGTCTTCATACACATTTTTCTTGATGGTTTTAGTGCCGTCAAAACGAGTAACTTGGATAGTCACAACGTAAAGGATACGTTGCAGCAGCCCTGGATTGACCACGCTAGATGTGGCCCCAGAATCGAGCATAATATTGACAGCACGATGGTCAAGAGAACCCTTGTCCTTAACTATTAAGTTATAGTCGTAAAGGTGCAAAATCCGCTCTACTTGGTGTAGTGATAACCTAATGGTGCCGGCTACCATATTATCTTCCTTTTTTGGATTCATGGTCAGATTCATTTTCGAAAAGGTTAATATTTGCAGGAGCAGAATTTTATCGTGGTCATTATTAGTCTGTCTGTTTCGTCGCTTATATCACCGCGGAATTGTATGTCTGAGTTTCTTGCAGTACGCGCACTTTGAACGGTTGGGGCGGCGATGTTGTTGGGGAGATGGAGATGACCGTTGAAATGGCCTAGCGAGGTCGATTTCCATTGGATCGAGAATTCCCTGGCCCCATACTGTGGACCAGGACGAGGATGTGCGGCAACGTGATTACAACAACAAACCGAATGTGCGCATGCGCAACAGTACTGGCTTCCGACAAAGTTGTACTTCCTCGGTACCGAACTTCTTCTTGATTTCTCTGCTGTAGCCCCGTTGAAAATAGATGATTTGATCGAATTCGGTCATATCTGTGACTTGCAAAATAATTTGCCTAAATTTCGCATTATTGATCTCTAGACCTGTACAATTGGTTTGCTAAAGCCGGTGAAGATCATCTCTCCGACTGTGTCGTAGATCCGCAGGAACAAATTCGTTCTCTATTACGATGAAATATTCTTCCACAAATGGATTTCTGCTTGATGAAGCAAGAACCATTGCGCAGATGGTCCCCGAAATAAGCTCCTTAGGACAGCAGGTATTAGCGGGGCCATGCTCCCACTCTTCCAATTCGTTCCGTGGGCGCTTAAATACTGTTGAATTTGCATGTAGAAAAGTCGCGTAGATTCTTCACTTGGTCCACTGTAAGTCGGCTTTCTAAGCCCGTCTACTTTTAACCCTCCTTTTCGCAGAGATGCAGCCAATGTATCGATAAGATCCTGTCTTTGGAACATCTGCATCATTTGTTGAATAAGCTCAGCATCGGACGGTTGTCCCATGATCGAGAAGGAAACATAAATGTAGTTGGTTACTTAATTTATGTAAGTCTCTAAGTTGTACCAATAATCCTTAAGAAGGGTGCGCTCAACTTCTTGTAGAAGCACGTCGACTTGGTGAAGAGGTCTGATTGAGTGATCCCTTCCTTAGGAAGAATGGCTTGCAATTTATTGATCTTCTTTGAAAAGATTTTCGCGATACGCCGGGTCTCCTTCAACGACGCGATATGATTATTAACCGTTTCCTCAGCCTTTCCCCACAATCAAACACGAAGGCTTTACTGCAAACAAATTAAATCCTTTCTTTAACTTTTTTCTTTTTGCTCATAGAACTTCACGACTTACTTAGCCTATTAAGGGTATAAAGCGCAAAGGTTTACCCTTATCACAGATGAACTAACTGCTTCGCAACTTCAAGCCGTACCCCACTTGACACAGACGAAGTGGCTCTATCTGCGGAGCAGACTGTTAGAGTAACAGTGGATATAAAGGCAACACACTCAAAGCAGCTACTGTGTTTTCATAGAGATGGAGCTTTATTTCTTGTTAACACTGCGAGCGGAAATCCCACGCTACGAGCAGAGTATCCACGAAGACGCAATCTATGTCGCACGAAACTTCTTCGTCTAGTATGCAGCTGAAACGAGGCGCAAGCGTCTAAAATTCGGTGCAAGTCAGTGGTGCAGCGCAAAGAGCAGGCAAAAAGGCACACGCAGCGACGAAAACGCAAACGAACGCAGCAGCAGCAAAACACGCGCAACGTAGACGCGAAGCAGCAGCCGCGACTCTACGAACAGCAAAAGTGGCAGCGCAAGCGATCAGGAACCGCAGAAGCAAGGCAGACACAAGCGCAGGCAAGCAACAGCCGCTCAACAAAGACGACGAAAGCACGAAGCCACAACAACCGCAAGCAAAAAGACCGCCTGACGGGAGACAAAGCAGGATAAGTGCACCAAACGCGGAGCGTCAAGACCACAAGCACCGAACAAAACACCGCAAGCCAGAGAGAGAACCCGAAGAAAAGGCACGGGTGATCGAAGTTAGGAAGCGAAGCGAACGACCGGCGAAGACGGGAGGCGCAGCGAACAGTAGAGGCGGCAAGCAAAGGCGATCAGCGATGGCGAAGGTGCGAAGCTGGACCAACAAGTGCTACCACTTAAAGACTGTATTTTGTTTAAACTTTCTTAACCATTTGTTTGCTGGTGTAATCCACACCTAATGTTATCGCCTATCCTACTTGCGCAAACATGTAGTATCTAGGTTTAGTATAACCTGTATACAATACGGAAAAGGAAAAATGAATGGGTTCTAAGTCAAAGATGAAATGACTGGTCGCGGTCCAGCCTAACTGACTGGTCCTGAGAGCTTGAGCCCGCTTGCATTCCCACGATATATGTTCTAGGTTTGTTCTTGTCTTGTCACAGTCCTCGTCCAAATCGCACTTTCCCTGTGGCAGTGCTCCTCGTATAAGACGTATTAAGTTGAATCGTAGATTCTTCACTTCGTCCACTGTAAGTCGACATTCTAAGCCCGTCTACTTTAAGCACTCCTTCTCGCAGAGATGCAACTAATGCATCAATAAGCCCTTGTTGTCTTTGGAGCATCTGCATCATTTGTTGAATAAGCTCAGCATTGGACGGTTGCCCCATGATCGAGAAGGAAAAGTAAATAGAGTTGGTTACTTTTCTTTATGTATGTCACCTAAGTTATACCGAAAATCATTAAGAAGGGTGCGCTCAACTTCTTGTAGAAGCACGTCGACTTGGTGAAGAGGTCCGATTGAGTTATCCCTTTCTTAGGAAGAATGGCTTGCTCCTTAGTGATCTCCTTTGAGAGGATTTTCGCGAAACACCGGGTCTTCTTCAACGACGCGATAAGATTGTTAGCCGTTTCTTCAGTCTTTTTCCCACTGTCAAACACGAAGGCGTTACTGCAAACAAATTGTATCCTTTCTTCAACTTTTCTTTTTTTGCTCATAGAACTTCACGACTTACTTAGCCTATTAAGGGCTTAAAGCGCAAAGGTTTACCCTTATCTCAGTTGAATTAACTGCTTCGCAACTTCAAGCTGTACCCCACTTCACACAGACAAAGTGGCTCTATCTGCGAAATAGACTCTTAGATTCACAGTGGATATAAAGGCAGCACACTCAAAGCCGCTAGACAGTGTTTTCAAAGAGATGGAGCTTTATTTCTTGTTAACACTGCGAGCGGAAATTCCCACGCTACGACCAGAGTACCCACGAAGACGCAATCTAAGTCGCACGGAACTTCTTCGTCTAGTATGCATTTGAAACGAGGCGCAAGCATCTAAAATCTGGCGCAAGTTAGTGGTGCAGCGCAACGAGCAGGCAAAAAGGCACACGCAGCGACGAAAACGCAAACGAACGCAGTAACGGCATAACACGCGCAACGTAGACGCAAAGCAGCAGCCGCGACTCTACGAACAGCAAAAGTGGCAGCGCAAGCGATCAGGAACCGCAAAAGCAAGGCAGACACAAGCGCAGGCAAGCAACAGCCGCTCAACAAAGACGACGAAAGCACGAAGCCACAACAACCGCAAGCAAAAAGACCGCCTGACGGGAGACAAAGCAGGATAAGTGCACCAAACGCGGAGCGTCAAGACCACAAGCACCGAACAAAACACCGCAAGCCAGAGAGAGAACCCGAAGAAAAGGCACCGGCGATCGAAGTGAGGAAGCGAAGCGAACGACCGGCGGAGACGAGAGGCGGCAAGCGAAGGCGAGCAGCGATGGCAAAGGTGCAAAGCTGGACTAACAAGTGTTACCATTCAAGACTGTATTTTGTTTAACCTTTCTTAACCATTTGTTTGCTGGTGTAATCCACACCTAATGTTATCGCCTATCTTACTTGCGCAAACATGATATACCTATTTTTTAGTATAACCTGTATACAATACGGAAAAAGAAAAATGAATGGGTTTTAAGTCAAAGATGAAATTACTGATCGCGGTCCAGTCTAAATGACTGGTCCTGTCAGATTGAGCCCGCTTGCATTCCCACGATATATGTTCTAGGTTTGTTCTTGTCTTGTCACAGTCCTCGTCCAAATCGCACTTCCCTGTGGCAGTGCTCCTCGTATAAGACGGAGTCAAACTCAGTGTCTGAGCCAATAAATATTTTAAGCTGCGATGAAGTCTTGCTACTTATAGTCATGTCGTAATGCTGCTGAATTGGAATTGATTTCGCTAATGACAAACAAGACGCACCCCCTCCAAAAAGTAAAAATTCAAACGATAGGATTTTGTCGTAAAGTATAATGGATCTTGTAAAATTGACTGTTTTTAGGACTGACTATCTTAAAGCGTTTTCATGACTATTCTGAGGACTGACTAGTCTTAAAGCGTTTTCATGACTATTCTGATAAATTTGCATAGAAGAACTCAAAACCCCGTTTTGATTATTGCTACTCTTCTCGTGTTTTCCATGCCGCTCTTTTCTTCTTTTGTTGCAATTTTTAATTAATGACCAAACAATGAATTGCCACAATATGCACTAATGTAGTTTATTCTTTTATGAAAGAGAAAGTCAGAAACACGTTACGGTCGGTGCCAGAAGGGCAACACGACTTAGGCGAGGGGTGTTCTACTTGCCTTATAAGTTGTTCTGAGGTGCCCTTCACCTTATCTGTTTTTAGCGTACAACGCTCCACCCGGGAGGTTGGCAATTAGCAAAATTTCTTGCACGCTCTCTTTATAATTGTTAGCTAATTTTAACATTTGTATACTGACCCCTAGTCGTATGTTGAAGTTGCCCTGCAAATTGGTAACTGCCCTGCGCTTTGGGACTGCCCTGCGTATCCATAACTGGGTGTAGATACCTATCGAATACATACAGCAACGCAAGCATACTACTACTATATTGTACCGTTTTAAAGACCCGATATATTATCCAGTTGCGACGCCAATTGATCGTTATACGAAGCTTGCCTCTGCGAGGCAACCCCAAACGTACACATTATAAAGAAAAATTATACTAGGATCATCCCACAGCGTACACTGATTCAGATAATGAAGCTCGAAGCATAGATGCCTCAAAATGGCAGGTCACGTTCGCAATTAAGCTGTATTGGCGACCACGCTAGGACATGGGCATGGAAAAACGGACTATCCGATCCGTCTGTGCTCCGAACATTCGAGGATATCAAAGAAAAGATAAGGCTCACGTTTGTTCCCCCTCTGGAATTAATTCAGAGACATTTTGTAGAAGATTTTCATCAATGAACCCCACGAATTGATGCATGGATGGCGGTTTTGTGAGCAGAACAACAGATAGTAAGTACAATGTATCATGTAAAAAAATTGTGGTTGCAGGTTTGATTTTTCTGGTTTGGCCACAAGGGACGGACCGTAATGGAGCAATTGAGTGTGAGAAGGAATGGCGGATCCAGGTGGAGGCTTTGGGGAAGGGAAGATCCACCGGAAAAAGGTGAGAGCTCTGGAGGGGGAGTGGATAAAACAACCAGAATACCGCCGGACACAATCGGAGGAAAATGAGGTTGGCGTGGAGTTTCAGGAGAAAGATTTGGTTAAGGTTGAGAACAACCAAACAACCAGAATTAGAATGATCGGAGGACAAAGCTAACCACATAAAAGAGGATAACGAGTCTAAAGTGACATTAGAAGAGTTAGTAGGCGTACTATCTCAAGAACTTCAGGGCGCGCTATAACCTAAGCCGAGACTTCAAACGGGGATCGATCTGATACGACATTTCTTTATAGGAATTTATGAGTATCCTACACACAGAAAAAGGCAATGTCGGACCGCCAAACAAACTCCCGATGCTATCAGGGAAAGTGTAGGAACGCCTGATTAATCTGTTTGAGTAGTCATAATCTCACTAGGGCAGTCATAGTAAGTCTAGAAACAGAAGGTGCTCATAGCAGCAAAAGTAGTGGGAAGAATTGGAGTTTTAACTAAGGTAATCGGGGCCTGTCAAGTACAGGTAGCATCAGATCAACCGGCTCATCTAACTGGTTGGCTACAAAAAGTGACGGGAGATAAACAAGAGAAAATGACGATGTCCAAAGGAAAGGATCAGGTATTTTAATTTAACAATACACAATATCGGAGATTGCAACAATGAATGAATTATGTGAAAATGCGAATAGTGGAGTCGCTTATGAAAAGTTACCGCAGGGCACTGAGGTAGAATGGAAAACCGTCGAAAGACTGGCGGAGGAAACAAAATTGCTTCGGGCCTTTCTCAAACGCGTCATGCTGAATGCGGATCAGATATGGTTGTTATTAACAATACGAGCGCAAGTGGAAAGATGCTTGTTAATGGAGTTAAAAGGGGAAGCACCAATAAAATGAAATTTTTCAAAGTATCCGGAGCATGAGAGGTGTAAAGTCGAATAAATTGTAAGAAATGCTACGACGGGTAAAGGCTATACCGTACACCCAGTCACAACAACTTTCACATTCCCTTGAGAGAAATGGCTAGAGCCTATGACGATGTTGTAGTACGATATCACCACTATGATCATGGATTAATTCATTCTCACTCAGATCGAAGGATCTCAATATCAGTATGTGATTCTAAAAGATAGAGAAACAGAGATGATACCAAGAGATTTATTGGAGTACAAGATGATTCTGAGAAACATCACACGGAATGTAGAGATAGCGAAGATTTAAGGTATTCCTATCATGGATGACATTGCGCAACACATTATATATCTGCCGGGCCAGTCGGCAATGCCATCCGCTAAAGTCTTTTCTTGTTCCTCCCCCACCCCGTCAGCAACTGGCATGTCTTGGTTTGATCAGCCCACAATAGCTTCATTCGTCGTTCGACAACTACCACGTCCGAGGTGCGATGAGCCATTTGTAAATTTTCCTCGACATATAAATTGCCGACTGATAGCTCATCTTGTTTCTTGCCTTCATGGCAGTCATCAGCACTTTGTCTTCTTCTCTTTATTACCTAGAAGAGGCTGCTGTACGTACGTATCACCATCAATCCCATATTTTCGTCACTCGCTACTTGTTCAAGGCTGCGTAGCTTAGACGCAATTGCTTTCGGTGTGCCCTTTCCTTAATTATTCTTGAACTAAGTAGTCGGTAATCCACTCTTTTCGACTACGTATCTTGCACTGTTTCAGACTTTCCACCCTCTTCATCTCCTCAGCGTCTCAACTCGCGAATTTCCGCTTAGCTAACCACTTCTGCCGACATGCTGCTTCTGTCCTCAACGGCCAATTTTTGGTCTTGCAGATGTTATTGAACTGCCGACATATGTTGGCTTTTGGTGCGTCTCTGTTTGCCAGTAGGGTTACAAGTGCCCTGGGCTCGGCCACCTGCTCGTCGGCCATAGTTTCTTCATCTTCTTCTTCGTTTCTTGTTCGCCAGTTTTTTTCTTTGCCTTCTGTATCTTGAGCGGGCACAGTGCCACTGTTAGTGGAGCTTGTGCTCTCGCCCTTCTGCTCCTTCCTCATTAACGGCGGTGGCATCTTCGTCCTCTTTTTCTTCGATCGCCTTGATGAGTAGGTCGATCGCACATGTGCAATGTCTTGATTACTGTTTGTGTCTCCCATCGTGTCTTTTTCTTTATCTTTACCGTGACGGGTATACTCAGATTTAGGTAGAATTTTCCATTCGTGACCGTAGCCCGCCGTTTTGGACAAACAATGCACCGTGTGTGAACACCTTTAACGACAGAGATGAATATCACAACGTACAGCATGTTGACAACGCCTAGGTCATTTGGAACAGGTATCAATGTAGGGACTTTACATCTAGGTGACCAGAAAGATATGGTCTGTAGATCACCGTGGTCACCAGTGTTCGAAGGTGGCCGCGAAGTGTGGATACGACCAATCACGGATTAAGTCGTACCCAAAGTCACGCCGTGTCGGCCAGTGCCGTGGAAGGCAAAAAAGCACAGTAGCACATTGTATCTTTATGGTCAGATGCGTGCCCACAACAATTGTGCTATCTATGTAAACCTACGCGGTACAATTTAGCGCTACAGCAGCTTTGGGTCGACACCAATATTGGCAGTCAGTGTCATGTTGAAGAATGATGTGGAAGATTTATGGCCACGGAGGTATATATAATCCATATTTTCCATTGGCACGAGTGGTATACTTTACTCATGATTTTAACATGTGGTATATTCTTTACAAAGTGGTTGAAAATCCCCTTTGTACCTTTAAAAAATGGGAACACATAAAAGTAATTGAGATCTAAATTAAAAAATAGTTTTCACTTCATACGGATAAGCTAGGATTATTTAAAATGATAAAAATATTCAAAGCACCTGTGATTTAAATCTATAGTATATTTTATTAGCAAATAATTAAATAAATTATAGAATATTTTCTACGAAAAATAATTGTATGTAAGAATAATTGTATTAATACGTATTGTATATTATATTTAATATAAGACGTGCAATAATTAAAATAATAAAAATAATATAATTCTGAAAAAAATTAAAAATAATTATATTATTTTAATAAAAGCCTAATTTTAAAACTTAATACATGAGAATAAAAATATTTATATTTAAATCACAATTAATTTTAAGTGTTTTGATTGCGATGTCAGGCCCTTAATTAAAGCCAGAATGATAGATACCAGTGTAAAACTCATAAATTATCTATTCCTTCTCCTAGAGAGGCTTTATTCATACTTTTTCTCGCTGTTCGGAGGGGCATTCAGTTGAAGATCCAATTGAAGTTTTATTGGACCGACATATTCGAGCATCTCTGAAGATCAGGAGATACAAACATTTGGTCGTCAAATTGATGAAGAATGATGAAAATGTCTGGAGTCTCCTGCTAGACTACTTTCAACAAGCGGTGACAAGCCCAGATGAGATGATACAATGGATGTGGACGGTGGATCACTGTTAGCGGAAACGCACCTCTATTACTAAAGGCAGCCTAGAGACACTCGAGGCGCAATTTTTGCAAATGAGGGCAAAGATGGACTTATACATGAGGAAGCACCTAGTCCAGCTTTGAACTCAGCCTGGGCGGAGAGGAAGGAGAATCGACAGAGGTACAAGCGCGGAGTTCTAGCAGTAATTACACAGAATATACGCGGCTTTAAAGGCTCACAGGCTCCAAGCATGGAGACGAACATCACAACCCAATATAATGTGTATCTTGATACAAGTGACACATTTCACTTCAGTTGTAGAAGCAGAGAAGATCACGGAACAATGGGAGGGTATATTGGAAAGGAACGCAGGATGGCTTACTGGGGACTGTCAGACGACAAAACGGGAGGGGTGGGAATTTTAATATTCCCGCACGTCCTATCAAGTGAATGTACTAATGCAGGACTCCTGGACGACCCCAATACTGCTGCAATCTTAGCTCCGAAGATGTACGCACAAATGAGATATCGACTCTGAACTTGTTGAAGTTGAGGGCCCCCAATATAACGAATGCATTGTCTCCATAAGCCACATTCTTAAGCTTCGATCACTCTTGTGAACTGTCCCTGATGACCTCCCGCTGTGGTTCTGCTGGTAGGGATTGTACCCTGGTGTCCCACTGCTCAAACATCTCCGGTTTAAGGTTCCCAATTCCATGCGATTTCCCGATCTGTATATTTTTTCCCAGCATGTCCTCCGCTAGCCAGCCGTCAGGATATCCATTGCGTCACTAGTCGATTTAGGCGGATTGCTAAAACAATTCAAGTAACTGAAGGCTGTCGCGTCTGCTTTGGCAGCTCTCATCCACACTTTTCGGTGGCTCCAATTGTCGGAAATTTTGTTCCCACTACATTACTCCACACGCCAGCCATCTCATTCCACACTAGTTTCCAGTCTTTATCTGTAATTCCAATTAAATTGTTCTCGCCTGCGACGTCTTCAAATTCATTGTACAGCTCCGAAATAAAAGTATGACAGCCTGAAAAGAGTTACGAAGATCACTCATAAAAAAAATCGTCACATCAAAATAAAAATATGTAGCGATTGGAAAACCTGGCATAGAGGGATGGATGTTGTAAGAAATACATAAAGATTATTAATGATACGATTCAGTTGATCTTTTAATTCTACAATCTTTTTTAAATTTTATATTTTATTTAAAAAAGATTGAGGATTTTAATAAAAATTTTGACCAAAAAAATTAAGTTAAAACCCAAGGAAAAATAAAAACAGCTTCTAAAACACTTTTTCTAAAAAATTAAAAAATATTTTTCGAAATATACATTTTTCGTAGTATTTTTTCAAGACCTTTACCACGTCCTCGTTTTTATCACTGTCTATTGCTTCATATTCCATTCCCCCGGACATAGTCGCGGCTTGTTCATGTCCACTTTGGACTCTGCCTCTTCAAGATTTACGTGCTTTTCCTCAGCTTTTAGTAGTCGCTGTTTCTTATCAGAATAGGTAGTTCTGTGATGCAATCCCAGCGTCTCTCTCAGGCTTATCCGTCTTATTCCACTCCAGTTGCTGTCCTGCGCGGCATCTATGTATCCACTGAGCTCGTGCTACGTCTGTGAGACCGAGATGCATCTGTATGTTCGATGTTGCTGGATGTTGGATACTCCAATCGGTTGAAAGGAAAATTTGTTGAACGTCGGGTGACAATTGGTCAGTGTATCCATAAGGAAATGAAGTATGTCGTTATTTCCACCTGCTGTGCCCTCCAACAGTGCCTCTGTGTCGTGACTGAAAAGTTCACTGGGCTGGCATGCGTGTCTAGTGAGGCCAATTGTTTATCAGTTTCGTTTTCCTGTAATGAGTCCTTGATTCAGACTTAGGTGCTGTCCTGGTTCTCCCGTTGGATCTGTACTTCTGTTTCGAGTTGTAACAGTATCGTTGTGTTCCATCTCTACCTCCACTTGACTAGTAGTCCCGCCCGCTCTTTCTTTTATTCTCCACCCGTGAATATAGGCGTGATAATGAGCCTTATCATAATACAGTACCAGTGGCAATTTTGCCTCCTTGTGCGCAGCCTCTTTTTTTACTCAGTATCCGTTCCACGCATGTATCCATGTTTATCGGGAATTCCCCCATGTAAGAAATTTCTTCTTTTGAAGAATGCGCGAAGTGGGTGTGAATCGCTCCTAAGGTCTTATCCTCATCCATACTGATCATGACAATGTGTCGTTGAAGCATGGAGCACATGCTACCGATGGTGTCGTTACTGCCCACGTCACCGGCTCCACGAAAGTCTCCAGTTCTAGTCCTATAATCCATTAAGTATTGTTTGAATGCGATCTCGGGTTTCTGGGGCTGGATATCCCCTCCCCAAACGTAACAGCGTGGTCGTTCTTGTTCCTGGTGAAAATTTCAACTCAAAATCCAATAATGCCCGCGCCATGGAACCTTTTTAACCATTGTGGCTGCTCATGTTAATATCTCGGGGTGCGATTCTAAGTTTGAATTAACAAATGCTTGAACGACGGCATATGCCTGGCAAATTTCCTGTAGCTGGCGTCTGAACTTGTTGCAGACCCATCTTAGCCAATGCTGCTTCAAGCGAACGATCTTTCCGAGATAATCTTTTCTCTGTGCTCCATGAAAACCATTCCAGTCTTCCTTCGGTCTGCAATACCTCCTAATAAATCTGGCATATATCTCCTTTCGCTTTCGATTCAAGCACTAAATATTCAGTGGCCTCTTCTTGCTTCCCATGTGCCATCCGTTGCCTACCAGATTCCTGGAATGTCGAGGTAGGTACTTTGTTGTCGTGATCAGGCTTTCTTTCCTTCCGTTCTGATGGTACTTTATATGAGACCTTCTTGTGATCTCTTGTGTCCCGTTCTGTTGGCGCAGTTTCGAGGATGTGTTGCCCTATGGTTTGCCGTATTGTCCCATTCGTGCCTCCTTTTTTTGTCATCTTGCCCACTTCTTCTGTCCGACCTTTTGTCACTGTTTTGCGAGTCTTGACTTCAACCCCGTCATGGGAATGGTCCTTTGCTGCTGCCGTCTCCTGTTCGTTCCCTTATCGCTTCTCTTCCGTGTTCCATTTGTTCCTCCTCCACGTTATCCTTGGTCCTTTCCGGTGATTGTGGCCCATCCACCGGAGCGTCCATCCTTTTCGATTTTTCTTCGTCTTGCTTTTGGCTGTTATGCCAAACTTCTTGTTGCATGTTCTCAAAACTTGTAAATGTTGGGTGGGGTACTTGGAATTTTGTGGCCTGTTCCACCGAAATATTAAGACGTGTTGTGTGTAGTGCTGCTTCCGTCATCGGACACTGTCGAAATTGATGTCAAGATTCACCCCAGCGAAGACATAGCCGGTGTCCTCGCATGCCGGGGTGTTCGAGACAAATGATGTATCCACACCAACTTAAGCGACGGATTCCTTGGAGAACTTTTGAACAGCCTCCAGCTTCAAGTTTCGATTCCCATTGCAATGATGTGGTGGACAAAGATCCTCCCTTATCCATGTCGGTCAAGGAGAAAGGAACCTCCAAAATTAGTTTAAAGTAACAGAGAAGCCGCATAATTTCCATTGTTCGCGTTACATGCTTCAAAATGATTGTGTATTCCGCTCCACACCCCGTCTCTGCTCTTGATCCGTTTTGTCGGTCCTTGCACTCCGCGGATGTAGAAGATATCTCCTTGTGAACGCTCAACCCGTGATCCTGTTTGTGATACGGCAATCGTAAATGTTCATACTGTAGAGCCACTGCTATAGTAAAAAATGAAAATGACGCAATGCTTCGCTCGATTGTATGTGATTGCTTTTACCACTTTCAACATCTGCCATAATTCTGGTCCTCCCGATCCCCTCGTAGTGGCTGCTAACGCAATGCTCTCCTGAATGTTTCTTGTCGATTGAAAAAATCCTTTTTTATTGGCGCCTCTCCATCTAAATTTATTCCAAACATCCTTCGACGTGAACCCGTATCGCTAGTACAGTAGTAATCTCAATAAATCTTCATTTGTCATTATTTCACTTAAAAACGTTGGTAGAGCTCGGACCGTAATCTGTCCTTCAGCAATCCCTTTTGCAATTAGCCATTCGTCAGGAGTCGCTTTACGCCTGAATGATGGAATGTTTGTCGCAACATCGCAACATCCTTCGCACATAGTGTCTTGAAAAGTTTGATCTGTTGCGTCGAATATACGATTGGATTGAACTGAAAATCTCCATCCAGATCTTGTGGGCCTTTAGGTACTGTCATATGTTCCTTGCCGATGTTGACCTTGCTTACCCAATCCGTTAAAAGCACTGTTTCTTCCATAAGCCCTCTCACTTGTATAACCCCCAACTCATTGCTTTTTACTGACTCCAACGTTCGATTTTTTTTTTCGGCGAACTTGATGAACCATACTTAGCACCCGTGATTTCCATTCCATTCAGCCTTTGTTATACTGAATGACAATCAGATCAAAAGAGTCAACGAGACGTTCTTGTTCCTTTTTTGATAAGCTCGGAAATTTCGATGCCGGGCCGTCTACTCCCTCTTTCTTTTACCTGATTGGCGTGTAAACAGAATCTGCTTGAGATCTAACCAGGACGCTAATCGAGGTGCTGTCGTCTATGTTCTGTCAATGTACTCCGGCCAGCCGTTCTGGGATAGACTGAGGCAGCATTATCGTTTGCGCTGCATTACGGTCTAGAGTATCCGCTGCCTCTTTTGTCGTCAGATTACTCGTTGCTTCGTCTCCCTTTTTGTCCGGGTTCCGTGGGTCGTCACTATCCAGAGCAATATGTGCCTTATGCACTGTATCGGTTACAGATTGTGTAACCCCATCATCTGTTAGCCGTACTAGATCTGGAAGACCTGAATGCGTTTGGGAATCCAGAATATCTCATCAATTCCTTTTCTCCGCTCTCGCTCCTCCCCAGCCTCATTGCTAACTATTCCATTTGAATCGTCCGAGGGCGGAGGTTCCCGCGGTAGTGATCCCCCCTGGGTCTGAACGTGATCTTTTCTAACTTGATAGCACCCTTTTTATGTCCAGTGATTTTGCACTGACTTCGTAAATTAGGTACAGACCTGGACGGAAGATGTGACCTGATTTGGCGCTAATGTATAGAATTGAGATGGACAAAATTGTGTGACAAATATTAGGGTTAGTCCATTTGTAGCCAATAGGATGCAAAAGCATATAAGCAGATATTTGTATGTAGTTCGAGGCCGATGGGATTGATCAAAATTTACATTCCGACTCTTGAATCAGAAAATACACTTTGCCCCCGTTTCGAGTCCAAAAATGGGGGCACGGACGGCTATCTCGCGGTGCAATATATCGGCATTGCGGGCGACTTGGACGGCGCAACTTCGGGCACGGGTTCAGCATCCACAGTGCCCATTGTGCATCAATTTGTGGAGCACCCAGAGCCCTCTATCTCTGAAGCGCAGACCCGGCCCTGACCGAGTTTTCGCGTCGTTTCGGGGGTCGGGCCGAAAATTTTCAAAGGGAAAGTTGACCCTCCAAGGGCATCAAGATGGTTACGGCCCTATACTTGGTCTGGGTATAGGGCAGTTAAATTTTTTGACGACCACGGCCACGCAGACAACCACCACACACACCCAAACCACCACCACCACCACCCCAAGCCCCTTCTTCCATGTTCCGCCCATCGCCGAGCACCAAAGCGCGCCGTTTGGTTTTCGCTTCTTCCCGCTCGCCGCCTCCGCTCCCGCCGCCACATATGAAACTCCTGTTCGTTTGTTCAGCTTACCCGGCAGGGTGGCCCGCAGGCTGCCCGATCGGGTAGCTCCCGCCTACCCCCAGTCCAGCAACCCCAACCACCAAGCGCGCCGTTTGGCTCTCGCTTCTTCCCTTCTCGCCGCCTCCGCTCCCGCCGCCACATATGAAACTCCTGTTCGTTTGTTCGGCTTACCTGGCAGGGTGGCCCGCAGGCTGCCCGATCGGGTAGCTCCCGCCTTCCCCCAGTCCCGCAGCCCCAACAACCAAGCGCGCCGTTTTGGCTTTCGCTTCTTCCCTTCTCGCCGCCTCGCGCCCGCCGCCTCATAAGAAGCTCCTGTTAGTTTGTTTGGCCTACCCGGCGGGGCGACCGACAGACGGTAGAGTCTAGGGGTCACGCTAATACTTCCGTCGTGTTCTTTGGGAGGGGGACAAGCTCGGTGCCCCATTCTGCGAACGTTTCTTGGGACTCTAGCGAAACGTGACAGACAAGTTTGTCGACATATCTTGCGTGAGCACCGGTTCCTGCACACACGTAATCTGTCCACACTCCATCAATGAACTTTTCCTCCCAAACACTTGCAGCATTGCTTTGTACAGTTGCAACAATTTGGCCGGAAATTGTTGCAGTTTTTTTCTTCACAGATCCTCCTGGAAATCCCATGAAGATAACAAGCGGGCGAAGCTTTGGTACCGTGGCCGAGACCGTGAGACGAGCACTTGCTCGTTCCGAACGTCATCCTTCGCTGACTTGAGTGTCCACGTTCACACAAAATTACACCATGATCTTCTCATCTGCATTAAAATACAGCACCGATTATAAGTTCTGGAAACTTTAATTCCGCCGTCGCAAGAAAACTAGCCCTATTCTTGAAGTAGATCCGCAGTTGAGAGAATTTTCTTGGTATGGCGACGAAAAGAAAATCCCCGAGCTTGGACAGCACGACGCAGCAAACGACTTAGACTCGTCTCACATCGATCCGCCAAGTATGCGGCAGATACTCATCCTTGACAAACGCAACTACCTGACTCCTCTTTAATGGAAAGTATTCACGACGCATTTCCTTCACCCATTGCACGACGTCATCTCAAAACGGGAACACGCTCAACTTTTCTCTTTTTGCTCATAGAACTTCACGACTTACTAAGCCTGTTAAGGGCTTAAAGCGCAAAGGTTTACCCTTATCTCAGTTGAATTAACTGCTTCGCAACTTCAAGCCGTACCCCACTTCACACAGACTAAGTGGCTCTATCCGCGGAACAGACTCTAAGATTCACAGTGGATATAAAGACAACACACTCAAAGCCGCTAGATAGTGTTTTCAAAGATATGGAGCTTTATTTCTTGTTAGCACTACGAGCGGAAATTCCCACGCTACGAGCAGAGTGCGCTCAACTTCTTGTAGAAGCACGTCGACTTGGTGAAGAGGTCCGATCGGGTAGCCCCTTCCTAGGAAGAATGGCTTGATCCTTAGTGATCTCCTTTGAGGGGATTTTCGCGATACGCTGGGTCTTCTTCAACGACGCGATAAGATTGTTAGCTATTTCCTCAGCCTTTTCCCCCCTGTCAAACACAAAGGCGTCACTGCAAACAAATTGTATCCTTTCTTCAACTTTTCTTTTTTTGCTCATAGAACTTCACGACTTACTTAGCCTATTAAGGGCTTAAAGCGCAAAGGTTTACCCTTATCTCAGTTGAATTAACTGCTTCGCAACTTCAAGCTGTACCCCACTTCACACAGACAAAGTGGCTCTATCTGCGAAATAGACTCTTAGATTCACAGTGGATATAAAGGCAGCACACTCAAAGCCGCTAGACAGTGTTTTCAAAGAGATGGAGCTTTATTTCTTGTTAACACTGCGAGCGGAAATTCCCACGCTACGACCAGAGTACCCACGAAGACGCAATCTAAGTCGCACGGAACTTCTTCGTCTAGTATGCATTTGAAACGAGGCGCAAGCATCTAAAATCTGGCGCAAGTTAGTGGTGCAGCGCAACGAGCAGGCAAAAAGGCACACGCAGCGACGAAAACGCAAACGAACGCAGTAACGGCATAACACGCGCAACGTAGACGCAAAGCAGCAGCCGCGACTCTACGAACAGCAAAAGTGGCAGCGCAAGCGATCAGGAACCGCAAAAGCAAGGCAGACACAAGCGCAGGCAAGCAACAGCCGCTCAACAAAGACGACGAAAGCACGAAGCCACAACAACCGCAAGCAAAAAGACCGCCTGACGGGAGACAAAGCAGGATAAGTGCACCAAACGCGGAGCGTCAAGACCACAAGCACCGAACAAAACACCGCAAGCCAGAGAGAGAACCCGAAGAAAAGGCACCGGCGATCGAAGTTAGGAAGCGAAGCGAACGACCGGCGGAGACGAGAGGCGGCAAGCGAAGGCGAGCAGCGATGGCAAAGGTGCAAAGCTGGACTAACAAGTGTTACCATTCAAGACTGTATTTTGTTTAACCTTTCTTAACCATTTGTTTGCTGGTGTAATCCACACCTAATGTTATCGCCTATCTTACTTGCGCAAACATGATATACCTATTTTTTAGTATAACCTGTATACAATACGGAAAAAGAAAAATGAATGGGTTTTAAGTCAAAGATGAAATTACTGATCGCGGTCCAGTCTAAATGACTGGTCCTGTCAGATTGAGCCCGCTTGCATTCCCACGATATATGTTCTAGGTTTGTTCTTGTCTTGTCACAGTCCTCGTCCAAATCGCACTTCCCTGTGGCAGTGCTCCTCGTATAAGACGGAGTCAAACTCAGTGTCTGAGCCAATAAATATTTTAAGCTGCGATGAAGTCTTGCTACTTATAGTCATGTCGTAATGCTGCTGAATTGGAATTGATTTCGCTAATGACAAACAAGACGCACCCCCTCCAAAAAGTAAAAATTCAAACGATAGGATTTTGTCGTAAAGTATAATGGATCTTGTAAAATTGACTGTTTTTAGGACTGACTATCTTAAAGCGTTTTCATGACTATTCTGAGGACTGACTAGTCTTAAAGCGTTTTCATGACTATTCTGATAAATTTGCATAGAAGAACTCAAAACCCCGTTTTGATTATTGCTACTCTTCTCGTGTTTTCCATGCCGCTCTTTTCTTCTTTTGTTGCAATTTTTAATTAATGACCAAACAATGAATTGCCACAATATGCACTAATGTAGTTTATTCTTTTATGAAAGAGAAAGTCAGAAACACGTTACGGTCGGTGCCAGAAGGGCAACACGACTTAGGCGAGGGGTGTTCTACTTGCCTTATAAGTTGTTCTGAGGTGCCCTTCACCTTATCTGTTTTTAGCGTACAACGCTCCACCCGGGAGGTTGGCAATTAGCAAAATTTCTTGCACGCTCTCTTTATAATTGTTAGCTAATTTTAACATTTGTATACTGACCCCTAGTCGTATGTTGAAGTTGCCCTGCAAATTGGTAACTGCCCTGCGCTTTGGGACTGCCCTGCGTATCCATAACTGGGTGTAGATACCTATCGAATACATACAGCAACGCAAGCATACTACTACTATATTGTACCGTTTTAAAGACCCGATATATTATCCAGTTGCGACGCCAATTGATCGTTATACGAAGCTTGCCTCTGCGAGGCAACCCCAAACGTACACATTATAAAGAAAAATTATACTAGGATCATCCCACAGCGTACACTGATTCAGATAATGAAGCTCGAAGCATAGATGCCTCAAAATGGCAGGTCACGTTCGCAATTAAGCTGTATTGGCGACCACGCTAGGACATGGGCATGGAAAAACGGACTATCCGATCCGTCTGTGCTCCGAACATTCGAGGATATCAAAGAAAAGATAAGGCTCACGTTTGTTCCCCCTCTGGAATTAATTCAGAGACATTTTGTAGAAGATTTTCATCAATGAACCCCACGAATTGATGCATGGATGGCGGTTTTGTGAGCAGAACAACAGATAGTAAGTACAATGTATCATGTAAAAAAATTGTGGTTGCAGGTTTGATTTTTCTGGTTTGGCCACAAGGGACGGACCGTAATGGAGCAATTGAGTGTGAGAAGGAATGGCGGATCCAGGTGGAGGCTTTGGGGAAGGGAAGATCCACCGGAAAAAGGTGAGAGCTCTGGAGGGGGAGTGGATAAAACAACCAGAATACCGCCGGACACAATCGGAGGAAAATGAGGTTGGCGTGGAGTTTCAGGAGAAAGATTTGGTTAAGGTTGAGAACAACCAAACAACCAGAATTAGAATGATCGGAGGACAAAGCTAACCACATAAAAGAGGATAACGAGTCTAAAGTGACATTAGAAGAGTTAGTAGGCGTACTATCTCAAGAACTTCAGGGCGCGCTATAACCTAAGCCGAGACTTCAAACGGGGATCGATCTGATACGACATTTCTTTATAGGAATTTATGAGTATCCTACACACAGAAAAAGGCAATGTCGGACCGCCAAACAAACTCCCGATGCTATCAGGGAAAGTGTAGGAACGCCTGATTAATCTGTTTGAGTAGTCATAATCTCACTAGGGCAGTCATAGTAAGTCTAGAAACAGAAGGTGCTCATAGCAGCAAAAGTAGTGGGAAGAATTGGAGTTTTAACTAAGGTAATCGGGGCCTGTCAAGTACAGGTAGCATCAGATCAACCGGCTCATCTAACTGGTTGGCTACAAAAAGTGACGGGAGATAAACAAGAGAAAATGACGATGTCCAAAGGAAAGGATCAGGTATTTTAATTTAACAATACACAATATCGGAGATTGCAACAATGAATGAATTATGTGAAAATGCGAATAGTGGAGTCGTTTATGAAAAGTTACCGCAGGGCACTGAGGTAGAATGGAAAATCGTCGAAAGACTGGCGGAGGAAACAAAATTGCTTCAGGCCTTTCTCAAACGCGTCATGCTGAATGCGGATCAGATACGGTTGCTGTTAACAATACGAGCGCAAGTGGAAGGATGCTTGTTAATGGAGCTAAAAGGGGAAGCACCAATAAAATGAAATTCTTCAAAGTATCCGGAGCATGAGAGGTGTAAAGTCGAATAAATTGTAAGAAATGCTACGACGGGTATAGGCTATACCGTACAACCAGTCATAACAACTTTCACATTCCCTTGAGAGAAATGGGTAGAACCTATGACGATGTTGTAGTACGATATCACCGCTATGATCATGGATTAATTCATTCTCACTCAGAGCGAAGGAGCTCAACATCAGTATGTGATTCTAAAAGATAGAGAAACAGAGATGATAGTAAGAGGTTTATTGTAGAACAAGATGATTCTGAGAAACATCACACGGAATGTAGAGATAGCAAAGATTTTGACATTGCGCAACATACTGTAAACCTACCGCACCGTTCAGCAATACCATTCGCTAAACTCTTCTCTTGTTCCTCCCCCCACCCCGGCAGCAATAGGCATGTCTTGGTTTGATAACCATCAAGCCACATAGTGCATCTCTACAATCCCCATATGAATATATTCACCACCCCGTAAGTGACGACCTTTCCCTACTATATTGGTAATGTGATGCAAGACTCGACGCGGTTTCGTGCCATTTCAAGATACCCGGCCAAAACAAGTAACGTTGGAGAAATAAAGATGGATGGTCCTCGCAACGACGCTACTAAGAAGCGAAAGGTCGTCGTAGCAGGCCGGGCATCATGAAATGGCACGAACCGCGTCGGGTCTTGCATCACATTACCAATATATTAGCTCCTCTCTCCGCGTCTCCGTCTAGCAGCTCCACATACTTCATGCAACCTGGAACTATATGCCACGGAAGCCTCCCAAACGCGATTTCGTGTACGCGCTGACAAAAAAATATCCACGCTGATCTTTAATAACGAATGGTTCTATGGTGTGAGCTCGATACTTAAATTTTTTCTTAGACTCTTCTCATTGAGACAAGGGCGTAGCAAAGTCAACAATATCGTCATGTGATGCTTCATTTTCTTCCTCCATATTTTTGCTCTAGATCCGCTTCGATAGGTTTTTTCCCCTCATAATCATGCATGTCACCTTCCCCCATTATTCTAAGATCCTCCGCATCTTTCGACTATTCTGGTAGTTTAGAGTCCAGCTTAAATCATCGTATATACCAGAACCCGACTCGCTGTGTGCTATATCCACTATATCATAATCCAACATCGCTTCTTCGAATTTATTCGACAAATCTCCGCCAGAAGAGTATCCAGAGTCGACCTATTCACTCGGTCGCGGTTGTCTTTAATCACTGGCTTCTTCTGGATCTTCACGTAAACCTGGTGCTGGCTTCGTATTCTCATCATCCATACGTCCTTATCGTGCAGTCAGTGCTCCCCAGCGGCGAGTGACGCTAAGGTGTTCCGGTCTTGGATGACATTGCGCAACACATTATATATCTGCCGGGCCAGTCGGCAATGCCATCCGCTAAAGTCTTCTCTTGTTCCTCCCCCACCCCGTCAGCAACTGGCATGTCTTGGTTTGATCAGCCCACAATAGCTTCATTCGTCGTTCGACAACTACCACGTCCGAGGTGCGATGAGCCATTTGTATATTTTCCTCGACATATAAATTGCCGACTGATAGCTCGTCTTGTTTCTTGCCTTCATGGCAGTCATCAGCACTTCGTGTTCTTCTCTTTATTACCTAGAAGAGGCTGTTGTATGTCCGTATCACCATCAATCCCATAATTTTCGTCGCTCGCCACGTGTTCAAGGTTGCGTAGCTTAGACGCAATTGCGTTCGGTGCCCCTTCCTTAATTATTCTTGAACTAAGTAGTCGGTAATCCACTCTTTTCGACTACGTATCTTGCACTGTTTCAGACTTTCCACCCTCTTCATCTCCCCAGCGTCCCAACTCACGAATTTCCGCTTAGCTAACCACTTCTGCCGACATGCTGCTTCTGTCCTCAACGGCCAATTTTTGGTCTTGCAGATGTTATTGAACTGCCGACATATGTTGGCTTTTGGTGCGTCTCTGTTTGCTGGTAGGGTTACAAGTGCCCTGGGCTCGGCCACCTGCTCGTCGGCCATAGTTTCTTCATCTTCTTCTTCGTTTCTTGTTCGCCAGTTTTTTTCTTTGCCTTCTGTATCTTGAGCAGGCACAGTGCCACTGTTAATGGAGCTTGTGCTCTCGCCCTTCTGCTCCTTCCTCATTAACGGCGGTGGCATCTTCGTCCTCTTTTTCTTCGATCGCCTTGATGAGTAGGTCGATCGCACATGTGCAATGTCTTGATTACTGTTTGTGTCTCCCATCGTGTCTTTTTCTTTATCTTTACCGTGACGGGTATACTCAGATTTAGGTAGAATTTTCCATTCGTGACCGTAGCCCGCCGTTTTGGACAAACAATGCACCGTGTGTGAACACCTTTAACGACAGAGATGAATATCACAACGTACAGCATGTTGACAACGCCTAGGTCATTTGGAACAGGTATCAATGTAGGGACTTTACATCTAGGTGACCAGAAAGATATGGTCTGTAGATCACCGTGGTCACCAGTGTTCGAAGGTGGCCGCGAAGTGTGGATACGACCAATCACGGATTAAGTCGTACCCAAAGTCACGCCGTGTCGGCCAGTGCCGTGGAAGGCAAAAAAGCACAGTAGCACATTGTATCTTTATGGTCAGATGCGTGCCCACAACAATTGTGCTATCTATGTAAACCTACGCGGTACAATTTAGCGCTACAGCAGCTTTGGGTCGACACCAATATTGGCAGTCAGTGTCATGTTGAAGAATGATGTGGAAGATTTATGGCCACGGAGGTATATATAATCCATATTTTCCATTGGCACGAGTGGTATACTTTACTCATGATTTTAACATGTGGTATATTCTTTACAAAGTGGTTGAAAATCCCCTTTGTACCTTTAAAAAATGGGAACACATAAAAGTAATTGAGATCTAAATTAAAAAATAGTTTTCACTTCATACGGATAAGCTAGGATTATTTAAAATGATAAAAATATTCAAAGCACCTGTGATTTAAATCTATAGATATAAATTTTATTTAGCAAATAATTAAATAAAATTTTATAGCAATATTTTTCTTACAGAAAAATAATTGTATGTAAGGAATAAATTGTTTTATACGTATTGTATTATTAATATTTCAATATAACGATGTACAATATTAAAATAAATATAATAATATCATTTGTATTAAAATTACAAATTAATTTATATTATTTCTTAATAAAAGCCTAATATTTAAAACTTAAATACATGAGATATAAAAATATTTATATTTAAATCACAATTAATTTTAAGTGTTTTGATTGCTATGTCAGGCCCTTAATTAAAGCCAGAATGATAGATACCAGTGTAAAACTCATAAATTGTCTATTCCTTCTCCTAGAGAGGCTTTATTCATACTTTTTCTCGCTGTTCGGAGGGGCATTCAGTTGAAGATCCAATTGAAGTTTTATTGGACCGACATATTCGAGCATCTCTGAAGATCAGGAGATACAAACATTTGGTCGTCAAATTGATGAAGAATGATGAAAATGTCTGGAGTCTCCTGCTAGACTACTTTCAACAAGCGGTGACAAGCTCAGATGAGATGATACAATGGATGTGGACGGTGGATCACTCTTAGCGGAAACGCACCTCTATTACTAAAGGCAGCCTAGAGACACTCGAGGCGCAATTTTTGCAAATGAGAGCAAAGATGGGCTTATACACGAGGAAGCACCGAGCCCAGCTTTGAACTCAGCCTGGGCGGAGAGGAAGGAGAATCGACAGAGGCACAAGCGAGGAGTTCTAGCAGTAATTACACAGAATGTACGCGGCTTTAAAGGCTCACAGGCTCCAAGCATGGAGACGAATATCACAACCCAATATAATGTGTATCTTGATACAAGTGACACATTTCACTTCAGTTGTAGAAGCGGAGAAGATCACGGAACAATGGGAGGGTATATTGGAAAGGAACGCAGGATGGCTTACTGGGGACTGTCAGACGACAAAACGGGAGGGGTGGGAATTTTAATATTCCCGCACGTCCTATCAAGTGAATGTACTAATGCAGGACTCCTGGACGACCCCAATACTGCTGCAATCTTAGCTCCGAAGATGTACGCACAAATGAGATATCGACTCTGAACTTGTTGAAGTTGAGGGCCCCCAATATAACGAATGCATTGTCTCCATTAGCCACATTCTTAAGCTTCGACCACTCTTGTGAACTGTCCCTGATGACCTCCCGCTGTGGTTCTGCTGGTAGGGATTGTACCCTGGTGTCCCATTGCTCAAACATCTCCGGTTTAAGGTTCCCAATTCCATGCGACTTCCCGATCTGCATATTTTTTCCCAGCATGTCCTCCGCTAGCCAGCTGTCAGGATATTCATTGCGTCACTTAGTCGATTTAGGCGAATTGCTAAAACAATTCAAGTAACTGAGGGCTGTCGCGTCTGCTTTGGCAGCTCTCATCCACACTTTTCGGTGGCTCCAATTGTCGGAAATTTTGTTCCCACTACATTACTCCACACGCCAGCCATCTCATTCCACACTAGTTTCCAGTCTTTATCTGTAATTCCAATTAAATTGTTCTCGCCTGCGACGTCTTCAAATTCATTGTACAGCTCCGAAATAAAAGTATGACAGCCTGAATAAGAGTTTACGAAAGATCACTTATAAAAAAAAATCGTCAACTATCAAAAAAATGTAGTGGATTGGCATAACTTGGCATATGAGGGCTGGATGTTGATTAAGGAATAATACAGTAAGATTATTAATGATACGAATTCAGTTGATCTTTTAATTCTTTCTACAATCTTTTTTAAATTTTATATTTTATTTAAAAAAGATTGAGGATTTTAATAAAAATTTTGACCAAAAAAATTAAGTTAAAACCCAAGGAAAAATAAAAACAGCTTCTAAAACACTTTTTCTAAAAAATTAAAAAATATTTTTCGAAATATACATTTTTCGTAGTATTTTTTCAAGACCTTTACCACGTCCTCGTTTTTATCACTGTCTATTGCTTCATATTCCATTCCCCCGGACATAGTCGCGGCTTGTTCATGTCCACTTTGGACTCTGCCTCTTCAAGATTTACGTGCTTTTCCTCAGCTTTTAGTAGTCGCTGTTTCTTATCAGAATAGGTAGTTCTGTGATGCAATCCCAGCGTCTCTCTCAGGCTTATCCGTCTTATTCCACTCCAGTTGCTGTCCTGCGCGGCATCTATGTATCCACTGAGCTCGTGCTACGTCTGTGAGACCGAGATGCATCTGTATGTTCGATGTTGCTGGATGTTGGATACTCCAATCGGTTGAAAGGAAAATTTGTTGAACGTCGGGTGACAATTGGTCAGTGTATCCATAAGGAAATGAAGTATGTCGTTATTTCCACCTGCTGTGCCCTCCAACAGTGCCTCTGTGTCGTGACTGAAAAGTTCACTGGGCTGGCATGCGTGTCTAGTGAGGCCAATTGTTTATCAGTTTCGTTTTCCTGTAATGAGTCCTTGATTCAGACTTAGGTGCTGTCCTGGTTCTCCCGTTGGATCTGTACTTCTGTTTCGAGTTGTAACAGTATCGTTGTGTTCCATCTCTACCTCCACTTGACTAGTAGTCCCGCCCGCTCTTTCTTTTATTCTCCACCCGTGAATATAGGCGTGATAATGAGCCTTATCATAATACAGTACCAGTGGCAATTTTGCCTCCTTGTGCGCAGCCTCTTTTTTTACTCAGTATCCGTTCCACGCATGTATCCATGTTTATCGGGAATTCCCCCATGTAAGAAATTTCTTCTTTTGAAGAATGCGCGAAGTGGGTGTGAATCGCTCCTAAGGTCTTATCCTCATCCATACTGATCATGACAATGTGTCGTTGAAGCATGGAGCACATGCTACCGATGGTGTCGTTACTGCCCACGTCACCGGCTCCACGAAAGTCTCCAGTTCTAGTCCTATAATCCATTAAGTATTGTTTGAATGCGATCTCGGGTTTCTGGGGCTGGATATCCCCTCCCCAAACGTAACAGCGTGGTCGTTCTTGTTCCTGGTGAAAATTTCAACTCAAAATCCAATAATGCCCGCGCCATGGAACCTTTTTAACCATTGTGGCTGCTCATGTTAATATCTCGGGGTGCGATTCTAAGTTTGAATTAACAAATGCTTGAACGACGGCATATGCCTGGCAAATTTCCTGTAGCTGGCGTCTGAACTTGTTGCAGACCCATCTTAGCCAATGCTGCTTCAAGCAACGATCTTTCCGAGATAATCTTTTCTCTGTGCTCCATGAAAACCATTCCAGTCTTCCTTCGGTCTGCAATACCTCCTGATAAATCTGGCATATATCTCCTTTCGCTTTCGATTCAAGCACTAAATATTCAGTGGCCTCTTCTTGCTTCCCATGTGACATCCGTTGCCTACCAGATTCGTGGAAAGTCGAGGTAGGTTCTTTGGTGTCGTGATCAGGCTTTCTTTCCTTCCGTTCTGACGGTACTTTATATGAGACCTTCTTGTGATCTCTTGTGTCCCGTTCTGTTGGCGCAGTTTCGAGAATGTGTTGCCCTAAGGTTTGCCGTATTGCCCCATTCGTGCCTCCTTTTTTTGTCATCTTGCCCACTTCTTCTGCCCGACCTTTTGTCGCTGTTTTGCGAGTCTTGACTTCAATCCCGTCATGGGAATGGTCCTTTGCTGCTGCCGACTTTACGCGTGCAGTTCCTTTGCTGTCCTGACTTATCTCTCCATGTTGGCTGTCTCCAGTTCGTTCTCTTATCGCTTCTCATCCGTGTTCCATTTGTTCCTCCTCAACGTTATCCTTGGTCCTTTCCGGTGATTGTGGCCCATCCACCGGTGAGTCCGTTCTGGGGTAGACTGAGGCAGCATTATCGTTTGCGCTGCATTACGGTCTAGAGTATCCGCTGCCTCTTTTGTCGTCAGATTACTCGTTGCTTCGTCTCCCTTTTTGTCCGGGTTCCGTGGGTCGTCACTATCCAGAGCAATATGTGCCTTATGCACTGTATCGGTTACAGATTGTGTAACCCCATCATCTGTTAGCCGTACTAGATCTGGAAGACCTGAATGCGTTTGGGAATCCAGAATATCTCATCAATTCCTTTTCTCCGCTCTCGCTCCTCCCCAGCCTCATTGCTAACTATTCCATTTGAATCGTCCGAGGGCGGAGGTTCCCGCGGTAGTGATCCCCCCTGGGTCTGAACGTGATCTTTTCTTACTTGGTAGCACCCTTTTTATGTCAAGTGATTTTGCACTGACTTCGTAAATTAGGTACAGACCTGGACGGAAGATGTGACCTGATTTGGCGCTAATGTATAGAATTGAGATGGACAAAATTGTGTGACAAATATTAGGGTTAGTCCATTTGTAGCCAATAGGATGCAAAAGCATATAAGCAGATATTTGTATGTAGTTCGAGGCCGATGGGATTGATCAAAATTTACATTCCGACTCTTGAATCAGAAAATACACTTTGCCCCCGTTTCGAGTCCAAAAATGGGGGCACGGACGGCTATCTCGCGGTGCAATATATCGGCATTGCGGGCGACTTGGACGGCGCAACTTCGGGCACGGGTTCAGCATCCACAGTGCCCATTGTGCATCAATTTGTGGAGCACCCAGAGCCCTCTATCTCTGAAGCGCAGACCCGGCCCTGACCGAGTTTTCGCGTCGTTTCGGGGGTCGGGCCGAAAATTTTCAAAGGGAAAGTTGACCCTCCAAGGGCATCAAGATGGTTACGGCCCTATACTTGGTCTGGGTATAGGGCAGTTAAATTTTTTGACGACCACGGCCACGCAGACAACCACCACACACACCCAAACCACCACCACCACCACCCCAAGCCCCTTCTTCCATGTTCCGCCCATCGCCGAGCACCAAAGCGCGCCGTTTGGTTTTCGCTTCTTCCCGCTCGCCGCCTCCGCTCCCGCCGCCACATATGAAACTCCTGTTCGTTTGTTCGGCTTACCCGGCAGGGTGGCCCGCAGGCTGCCCGATCGGGTAGCTCCCGCCTACCCCCAGTCCAGCAACCCCAACCACCAAGCGCGCCGTTTGGCTCTCGCTTCTTCCCTTCTCGCCGCCTCCGCTCCCGCCGCCACATATGAAACTCCTGTTCGTTTGTTCGGCTTACCTGGCAGGGTGGCCCGCAGGCTGCCCGATCGGGTAGCTCCCGCCTTCCCCCAGTCCCGCAGCCCCAACAACCAAGCGCGCCGTTTTGGCTTTCGCTTCTTCCCTTCTCGCCGCCTCGCGCCCGCCGCCTCATAAGAAGCTCCTGTTAGTTTGTTTGGCCTACCCGGCGGGGCGACCGACAGACGGTAGAGTCTAGGGGTCACGCTAATACTTCCGTCGTGTTCTTTGGGAGGGGGACAAGCTCGGTGCCCCATTCTGCGAACGTTTCTTGGGACTCTAGCGAAACGTGACAGACAAGTTTGTCGACATATCTTGCGTGAGCACCGGTTCCTGCACACACGTAATCTGTCCACACTCCATCAATGAACTTTTCCTCCCAAACACTTGCAGCATTGCTTTGTACAGTTGCAACAATTTGGCCGGAAATTGTTGCAGTTTTTTTCTTCACAGATCCTCCTGGAAATCCCATGAAGATAACAAGCGGGCGAAGCTTTGTTACCGTGGCCGAGACCGTGAGACGAGCACTTGCTCGTTCCGAACGTCATCCTTCGCTGACTCGAGTGTCACGTTCACACAAAATTACACCATGATCTTTTCATCTGCATTAAAATACAGCACCGATTATAAGTTCTGGAAACTTTAATTCCGCCGTCGCAAGAAAACTGGCGCTATTCTTGAAGTAGATCCGCAGTTGAGAGAATTTTCTTGGTATGGCGACGAAAAGAAAATCCCCGAGCTTGGACAGCACGACGCAGCAAACGACTTAGACTCTTCTCACATCGATCCGCCAAGATACTCATCCTTGACAAGCGCAATTACCTGACTCCTCTTTAATGGAAAGTCTTCACGACGCATTTCCTTCACCCATTGCACGACGTCAGCTAAAAGGGGAACACACCCCACCTTTCTCTTTTTGCTCATAGAACTTCACGACTTACTTAGCCTATTAAGGGCTTAAAGCGCAAAAGTTTACCCTTATCTCAGTTGAATAAACTGCTTCGCAACTTCAAGCTGTACCCCACTTCACACAGACAAAGTGGCTCTATCTGCGAAATAGACTCTTAGATTCACAGTGGATATAAAGACAACACACTCAAAGCCGCTGAATAGTGTTTTCAAAGAGATAGAGCTTTATTTCTTGTTAACACTGCGAGCGGAAATTCCCACGCTACGAGCAGAATACCCACAAAGACGCAATCTAAGTCGCACGGAACTTCTTCGTCTAGTACTTCTCTGTTCGGATTGAAAATGTGCACAAAGGTTTTTTGTGGTGCACACAAATTCGGTCAAACTTGCTGGTTGGTCCATTCTGTCTGCCCCAATCACCCCTTAATTCTTAGCGGTAAGTGGCATAAAGCCAGGGTTATCAAAAAAAAAGAGTTAAAAATAATATTTTTATAAAGATTAAAAATATTTAAAGCCAGACTTGCTGCACCTCACTACCCACCGACAAGAGCACCAATCACTGTTTACCAACGATGCGAGGGGGCGTGAATCCGAGTGCATGATATCTGTCTTCTGTCACTTGTCTGAAAGTATCATAATCGATGTAAGCTAATTCCACGGTAGGTTTTTGAACATTCTCCCGGTGCTTCCAGCTTCCTTTTTCATCCGCTTCCAGTTGCGTCATTGCTGTTATTGTTACTTTATTAGCACTGTACTATTTACTAAAACTATGTTTATGCTTTTTGATAGTACATTTCGGTATGGGGACTCGTGGCGCCGCTTTATTTACCCTGTCCGCTTTGCCATGTGCTATATCTACGGCAAAGCAGTGCTAAGCCGCTGCCATTCGTACTTAAATCCGGTGCGTCAATTTTCATTTTTGTGCTATCTGCAGATTACATGCATCCTTTTGGGCGCTGCCGGGTTGATTCAAGTCGCTGAGACGATGGATGGTACGCTTTTGGTCAAGAATCTTGGCGAGTGGACCTTTTTCAACGTGTTCTTTAATTCCGTGATGACGTTCGTGACAATTGACAAACCGCCGGCTGAGAATACTCTGTCAAAGGTTTCGTGGGTGTGCTCGTCTGCGTGTTTATCGTCGTGATCCCGTACCAAATTACGAATGTCATGGACTTAAGTGACTCCGTTTCAGCGTACGAAGAAGCTTGTTACAAACCTTCGTCCAAGAGCCGCCACGTTGTGCTTTGTGGAGATCTCTCCGCCACTCTTTCGTGAAATATTTCACAACGATTATGACTTTGTTGGCGTCGACGTAGTTGTGCTAAGTGAAGACCCTCCCTCCACGTCGCTAAAAGCGTACTGCTGGATCAATTCTTTGCAAAACGCAGTGGTTTATTCAGGGGTCTGTACTTGATATCGATGATACCAAGCGCGCAATATGCGATAAGGCAGAGGTCATCTTATCTTAACAAACCGCGTTGGCGACGTAGAAATCTCGGTTAGTGATCACCGGACTCTGATGCGTGTGCTGGCAGCTAAACGTCTGGCCCCACAGACGCACATTTTTGCCCAGCTTCATCGAAGCGCTCACTACCAGCTCGTTCACGACATGGATGTTCAGAATGTGCTCTGTCTCTGCTTGAGTTGCTCGAAGATTTTGCGGAGCAGATGCTCTCCGGACACAAATATTGCGCAAAGATCACGCGCACGGGTGCAAGAAGTTTACGTAGCTTACTTTCAGGATCTTCTACATGCTGGAGAGCACCAGAGCAAATACTCTCGAGAAGCGCGTCCAGCTCATCCATAGTCAATTCTGAATTGAGTTTGTAAAATGGACACAAAGTATTCTTACAAAACTTTTATAACGTAATTCGGAGGATTCGATGAGATAAAAATGACCATCATTCCTCAACGATGATTCTCATTGGCTGAAAATTTTGCGAGAAAGAATCTATGCTCAAAAAACCTTGTCCACGAAAACGCCATTTCGCACGCCTTTGGACATTGTTGGACAAAACGGAATAATGGAGCACATAAAGCAAACAAAGCCGTTTCTAAAAATTTGTTTTTTGTGTAATATCGCCAAAACTCCAGAGATTTAGGAAGGTTTTTGACGGGGCAAAAAATGAAGGCTATAAAAAGTTCAGTTTTGTCTCAGAAAACGCCCGATTAGTACTGCAAAAAATACGACGATGACGTCGCGTGTCTCTGCTACATTTCAATCCAACTTTCGCGTTAAACGATAGAGGGGTTGGAGAATGGCACCAATTTTTAGTAGTGCACATTCTCCGCCCGAACAGAGAAGTATGCAGCCGAAACGAGGCGCAAGCGTCTAAAATCCGGCGCAAGTCAGTGGTGCAGCGCAAAGAGCGGGCAAAAGGCACACGCAGCGATGAAAACGCAAACAAACGCACCAGCAGCGGCAAAACACACGCAACGTAGACGCGAAGCAGTAGCCGCGGTACTACAATTAACAGAAGAGGCAGCCTAAGCGAAACAGGAACCGCAAAAGCAAGGCGGACGCAAGCGAAGACAAGCAACAGTAGCGCAACAAAGACGACGAAAGCCGAAAGCCACAACAACCGCAAGCGACAAGACCGCACGACGGGAGCAAAGCAGGAACAAGCGCACCAAAAGCGAAGGGTTAAGACCACAAGTACCAAAAAAACACCGCAAGCCAGAGAAACAACCCGAAGAAAAGGCACTGGCGATCGAAGTCGGGAAGCGAAGCGAACGATCGGCGAAGACGGGAGGCGCAGCGGACAGTAGAGGCGACAAGCGAGGGCTAGAAGCGACGGCGAAGGTGCAAAGGTGCGAAGCAGGACCAACAAGTGCTACCACTTAAAGACTGTATTTTGTTTAACCTTTCTTAACCCTTAGTTTGCTGATGTAATCCACACCTAATGTTATCGCCTATACTACTTGCGCAAACATGCTATACCTAGTATTAGCATAACCTATGTACAATATAGAAAAAGAAAAATGAATGTGTTTTAAGTCAAAGATGTAATGACTGGTCGCGGTCCAGTGTAAATGACTAGTCCTGACTTCCCACAATATATGTCCTAGGTTTGTTCTTGTCTTGTCATAGTCTTCGTCCAAATCGCACTTCCCTGTGGCAGTGCTCATCATATAAGACGTATTTAGTTGAGTCGTTGCCACCCTGTACCATACCCACACCTGATAGTCAGTTAGTATGTGGTAAACCTGTGGTGTAGTCGCTCTCAGAAAATCTTCCTGAGACGCGAACACCCACGGGGGTCCCAGACGACTGACTACCGGAGGGGGTACTCCGTCCATCCGAGTCATGATCCGATCCGGCTTCCTGCCGGCTGGATCGGTCGCTTCCATCCGCTTGATCGCGACTGCTCGAATGTTGCATGTTGAAAGCTCACCTTGTGTACCCGTCAGTACTGGGTGGTTAGCTCTCCTGGTGGACCCTAGGGCGAAAAGTGTAAATCCGTCCAATAGGAAGATGAGGGTTAGGACTAGGGGTAGCTCCTGGGCGGAAATCGTCACCGGGAGCTCGTCTGGCAATACACTTGAACTTTGTATAGTGCCGGCTGGGCCGAGAATAGTCGATCGGCCAGCTAAACCAATAAGACACTTGAAGTTTGTATAGTGCCGGCTGGACCGAGAATAATCAATCGGCCAGCTAAACCAATAACAATGAAGGGCGAATCCAAATGTGTATATGAGGCAGATACAACTCCACACTCTCCCACAGAAGGCCAAAATGTCACCACTTCCCAATACTTAATACCGTGTTCAAAACACGGGCGACTTGAGGCGAGTATACGAAGTCGCCGCGACTCCCGGTCAGGGGACTTCCGGTGGGTTAACTTAACCTTCCCCGGGCAAACCAATAACAGCAAGAGGGGACATTGTTAGCCCTCTGCCGTAAACCAATAAAAACGACTTGCGTCTAAGAAAGCGAAACGTATACTGATTTATCCTATATCCAATACTCCCTTTGTGTAACCTACCCCAAATAACACGGCTGACCAGTCATGTACCTTACCCAACGCAACCCGGCTAACTCCGACTTTGTGTACCCACCCGGCCGGTACAGCAACCCCAAATAGTACCAACCCGGCCGGTACACCGAACCCATCTGGTACCAGTCCGAATGGTACATTGTACCCGGCCGGCTCGGCCGGATAGCCACCCATCCGCGCCTCTCGGCCGCTGACGCTAGCAATCCCTTGGCAGCCTCTCATACGATCCAGGTGCCTACTCCATCCACTAGAACAATCATCTTCTTTCAGGCTCCCTTCACTCCATCCTTACAAACAATCCGCCATCTCGGCCGTCCGCCATCCGCGCCTCGGCCGTCAAACATCCATAGTCCTCCCGTCTACTCAGCCCGCCTGTCCGACTATCCACGCCCCTTGTCAGGCCCGCCGGTCCGATTTCCAGCCTGGCGCCGCCTGGCCGCTTGTAGACTTCCTCGGCGGCGACTATCCGGCGCCCACACCCTTGGTCCGTATTTCCGCCAATCAGAATGCGCCCTTTGGAAAGTACTTTGCATTATTTCATAAGTCGCTTCACCACAGCCGCCCCTGAGTCGCGACACGGCCGCACAACGGTCGGGACACGATCTCACTCGAACTCACTTGACCCGATACCGCTCATCCATGCCTCGCTTTGGTACGTCACCCCACCACCTTATAACATCTCCATGAACTCGGTCGGCCTCCGCACCGGCTAGCAAGCATGCCCACCAATACTGACATTGTCTTGATTCACCTCCAGTCTTGCAAATTGACAAGGCCAACGTCTGCCGTCTTGTTCTCGTGGACGACGACTCGCCTGCCAGCGGGGTGGAGATCGCAAAACCACCGAAATCGTCTCGCACTCCCGATCTGGTGCTGTCGACCGCCGACGCCGAGGCTGCGCTCCGCGTCCACGGCCAAGCCTGCAGCGACCGGACAGATTGAAAGCCGTCGTCTCTTCCCTTCGGGCGGAGCTTCGATCATGTCAGGACAACTATGAAGCTCTGTCTCAGAGCTTCAAAACTTCTTGCGCGATGCTGGACCGCCTGAACCCCCGGGTCGCTGAGCTGAAACTCAGTCGCAAAACAGCGGAGGATGAGGTGGCCCGCCTCAGGGCCATTGTGGGTCAGCTTACGGACGCTCTACAACGAGCGGCCGCGCCATCCGCCCCCATCTCCGAAACAGCGGGGATGGAAAAAAGGCTGGACGTGTTGACCGCCCAGGTGGATAGCTTGGAGCATATCCAGGCCGACTTGGTCCGTCAACTCGCCGCTGCCAACCGCCGGGCTGATGAAGCCGCCGTTCGGGGTCCACCTCCAGAAATAATCAATCTCCAAGAAAAGGTGGCCGATCTCGAATGCCAAGTCGCCGTCCTGACGGGAGAGCGAAACCGCCTCCGCATGTTGGAAGACGTCGTCGAGCCTCTCCGGTCTGCCAATCAGGAATTGGTCCAACGATCCAAGCTTCAGCGTAAGTGCCTCATCTCCTCTTACGTGATGGCCCAGTCGCTTACAGCCCTTATTTTCTTGTCACTCCGCAGTTCAACAGCTAGAACAGCTGAAACAGCAATCGGCTAAAATTCCGGACATGTCTCGGGAACTCACGCATCTTCGTACCCGGCTCCGCCAGATGTCCCAAGACCTGGATAAAGTGCGGGACAACCGCGACCACCTGCGCGACTCCCACGCCCAGGCCCTTCGCCAAATCACGGATCTGGAGCGGCAGTTGCAAGAAGCCACTTCTCGGCAACAGGAGTTGCGGTCTGAGCTATACCAGGCCCGCCAAGAGAATTCCGACGCCCATGCCATACTGGCTCGGGCGGACCGTGTTTGTCATGCCATCCTGGATAAAGAGGATCGTTTTAGGTCCTTGTTGTGTGGACTTCAAGACCAGCTCGAGGCGACTCAGAGCCAGACCGCTCCCCTTTTGCAAGCTCCTCCCAAGGTACGGGAATCCGTCTTGTCCGTCTTGGGAATGGTGGATCAGTGGAAGACTTCTCCGCCGAACCCAACCCCGTTGCCCGCTGCAGCAGGGTCGGAACCTGAGGAACTTCCCGCCGGCTCCGACTCGCCCCTTGCCGGTCCAAACTCTTCGTCCGCCCCGGCAGGATCGCAGGGCCAAAAACGTCCGGCCGGCTCTAGCCCCCCTTTGGCCGATGCCAACCCACCTAAGAAGAGGAAGCAGAGCGAATCCCCACCCTCGCGCCAATGTCCTCCAGACAAGTCGACAGGGAAGAGCCCGGGTCGGAGAGCGAGGACAGCCTGTTCGCGGAGCGGTCCCCTCTTCCATCCCCTCAATACACTCCAGGTAGAACCGGTCTCACTCCTAGTTCTAACTCTGAAGAGGACTCGGAGTCAGAAGCGGCCGCGCCCTCTTCTGAGTCAGCGGCCGCGCCCTCTTCTGAGTCAGCGGCCGCGCCCTCTTCTGAGTCAGCGGCCGCGCCCTCTTCTGAGTCAGCGGCCGTGCCCTCTTCTGAACCAGCGGCCGTGCCCTCTTCTGAACCCGCGGCCGTGCCCTCTTCTGAACCCGCGGCCACGTCCCCTAATTCTTCTTCGGACTCGGGACCATCCTCCCCTTCGGTTATCTATGACGATGACGAAGAAGACGAGGATTACGAGGCTCAGCAAGTCAACGTTGCGTTAATCCGTTCTCGCGCGGATACCCGTCGCCGCCCTTCCCGTTCCGGTAGGCGAACGACGGGTCCAGTGGAATCCGATCAGATCATCGATCTGCAGACTCCGCCGCCGGCAGGTTTTGGTTCCGGGGAACATGAGCCGTCCGACCCATCCTTGCTTCCCAGCATCGTCGACGCCCCGGACGCTCCGGTCGCGCGTAACTCGAATTCCGACAGAGTGGCCGAGGAGAAAGTGGAAGACAACGACGAGGGCATCCCTGATCAGTGGTTGACTCCTCCCGACCTGAGTGACTCAGAAGAACCTCTCTCCCAAGTTCCGGTCAAACAACGACGATCAACCCCGGCCGGGTCACGTACTACACGCAGGCCCCCCCGACCGGCAGCCAAACCTAAGGTCCGGAGGAGTGCTCTACCTCTTGCGCCCTCTTTTCCCAAACTTCCGCTTCTGTGGTTATCGGGAGGGCGTTTCCCCAGTGGGGCGGATCGGTCCGCCATACGGCCTTGGCCAGTCGAGCAACTGAGCAATACCAGCCTGGCTGATATCTCCAGTTCCCAACTCGCTCACTCCCTGTCCCGTCCGCCTCTCTGGTTGTTCCCACGATCTTACAAGACGCCGTCTCCAGAGACTTGGGACCCTGACCTGATGGGATCGGGCGCTATCGACACACTCATGGCGACCGAACCTTGGAAAATCTTGCACACCAAGATGCCGGATATGGGGCTTCCATCCAATCCATGGTTCACGGAATTCAAGGCGAGACTTCGTGATTTCACCGTGGCTCACGCTCGGGCAATCTGGGAGTCTACCCACTTCCTGTACATCTCTGCCGAGGACAAGCGAGCGGACGAGTCCCTCCGCAGGTACTCCCTTGCCCGTAAGAATCGTCGGGGACGAGCTTCCGAGGCGTGGGTCCGTCTGTGTGCGTTCATCATGGCGGGTATCCGGGATGGTAAATGTGACTTGGACCTGTTTCTCTTCCCGTTCATACTCCATCTACCAAACCGCAGGAGCGGAAATGCAGCGGAAGGAGGGACGTGGTATCCCGGCCTAGGTGCGTTGGATCAGACCACCTCTCTTTCTCAATCTTTGGCGGTCATTGACCAGCAAGATCCTTGGCGCAATCAATACCGCGCACGGCCCTCCGACCACCCTGGGCTTCGGGTGACTCGGCTCCAAGGCAAGTATAGTCATCGACGGGGATGAGTAGTCGGGCTTGCTTTAATTCTTCTATTTCTCTCAGTTTTCCTTTTTTTAATATATCCATCCGTTCCTCTTCCGTTCCCACTCCAAACATTCACTGTTGACTACTAACCGTGGTTAGCCTCGCCAGGCCTGCTCGGGGGTCCGCCTAGAGGGACATTTTATTGCTGCAGGGCACTTCTTGGTCCGATCGGGCGTGGACGCCCTGTTCCCAGTCGCGGTCGCTATATTCCTCTTCCACAGGACGGCTGGATTCGGGCGAGGGGCCCTCGTCTCTAGCGGCCGGTTTGATTATCTCCGATAGTTTGTTCATCTCCGCCAATTCGTCCAACAATCCTGGATCCGAAACGGTGAGTCCGATCTGATCTCACATGGCCAAGGTGGCCAGATGGTCTGCGCTGTTATTCCAGTCTCGTTTGACGTGTAACAATTCGTACTTCGAGGGACCACTGAGACAGCAGAGCCGCCCATCTCCCCAGACGGCCGTCAATCCCATTCGCCGTCAGGAGCCATGATAGGGTCGACCGTCTGGATAGTACTTTGATAGGCCGAGACACCAGCATTGTATAACACACATCCAAGATCCGTAATAGAGCCAGCACTTCCTTATCCACCAACCCATAATTAACTTCATTAACTTTCAGGGTCCGGCTGGTGAAGGTCACGGGGCAGTACACTCCGTCGTGATCTTGCACGAGAGCGGCCGAGATGGCCCACTTGTTAGCGAAGATGATGACCACCGGAGTCTTATTAACATCGAAATGTTTCAGGACCGGTGTGGTCGCCATCTTTGCCTTTAACATGCCAAAAGCCACCATCGCTCGGGTCATGTGGTCGTCCGGGCCGGCCGCGCCGGGGTCCGGCGGCCGGCCGCTTGTCTGGGCGGACAAGGGCGCTTCCCCATTGGCTGAAATAACCGAAAAGGGCGCTTCCCCATTGGCTGAAATAACCGAAAAGGGCGCTTCCTCATTGGCTGAAATTGCCGGCCCGGCTTGCGTCTCCGCCTGCCTATCCTGCTCTCTCAGCTTATGGTAATCTACCTCCCGTAACTCATACAAGACCGCCGCATAGACTGCAAAATCCTCGATGAACCGACTGTAATAATTCAGGCTCCCCAAAAAGGATTGCATAGCCTTTAGGGATCGTGGGAAAGGCAGATTACTCAGGACTCCAAATCCTTCGGATTGGCCTCCAATCCGGCAATCGACACTTGATGACCCAGATAGGTCACCTTAGTCTTTCCCCAGAAACTCTTAACCACACTAATCGAAAGATTCCACTTTTCACACGTAATCATCAATTTCTCCACTTTGTCACACAGTAAATCCCAGGTAGTTGCCGTAACGAGAATGTCATCAATGTAAGACCGCCGCCCCAAAACTGAAGGTTTTGAGTCAGGGTCCGGGTCACCTTCGGCGAACACATCCCCGACCAGAGCCGGATCTTGATCCGCCTTGATCTTGAAGTGTCCGTACAGCGCGTTATCTATCAACCGTTGATAATCTGCGGGGCATTCTTCAGACCGAACGGCATCCGGTTCCATTCGAACAACCCGAAAGGCGTCACGAATGCAGAGATCTCCCGTGCACGATCGGTCATAGAGACCACCCAGAATCCACTGGCCATATCCAATGAGCAATACCACAAAACTTTATCCAAGTCCTCCAGCAGGTCGTTTATCAGCGGCATCGGATAAACCATCAGCTTAGTCAGCCGGTTCACCAGCCGGTAATCGATGCACAACCTTATATCCACCCCATTCTTCTTAAAAATAATTACAATGGGCGAAGCCCATGGCGAGGTGGACGGCTGAATTATCTTGGTGGCCAGCAAACCCTTGATAAGCTCTGACAGCTTTCCCGATACTGGGGGGCGACTCTTCGGCATCTCTGTGCGACCGGCTTGGCGCCTCCCACATCAATATTACATACCGCCCCATGGGCGGCCGGAGGAAGTGCGTTCCCCGGTCCGATCAACAGATGTCGTCTTTTCCATATAATATCCTTCAATCTGCTGATCTCCTCCGGGGTGTTCACATCCGGGTCTCCCACTTGTAGATCGTCGATAGTGACCGCTGGGGGGCAGGGAGTCACCTCAGGTAGCACCGTCATCTGCTCTTCCATGCCTTCAACGTATAGCTC
>MIQA02023275.1:0-15639 GCA_001887855.2 Sclerospora graminicola
TCCGAGCTCCTCGGCCGCTGGCGCTAGCAATTCCTTGGCGACTTCTCCTTCGATCCGGGTGCCTCCCTCATCCACTAGAACCATCATCTTCCTTCAGGCTCCCTTCACTCATTCCTTACAAACAATCCGCCGCCTCGGCCGTCCGCCATCCGCGCCTCGGCCGTCCAACATCCGTGGCCTTCCCGTCCGCTTAGCCCGCCTGTTCGACTATCCATGCCCCTTGTCATGTCCACCAGCCTGATTTCCAGCCTGGCGCCGCCCGGCCGCTTGAAGACTTCCTCGGCGGCGACTATCCGGTGCCCGCGCCCTTGGTCCGTATTTTCCGCCAATCAGAATGCGCCCTTTGGAAAGTACTTGGCATTATTTCATAAGTCGCTTCACCACATAAAGATTTAGGTATATTATACGAGTTTAGAGGAGCAAAGTAGTGACTTTGACGACGAAATGCCGATTCACTAAATTAGTTGAAATATAGTGTAGTGTGGCAAACACACGATGATATGTCTAATTTCGAAAAGACTGAGTCATTGACTCGGTATTTTACGATTTTGCAGATTTGGTATATGTATGACTTAATCGAATAGGATTTATGCACCAAATGATTAAAAATACTGTAATTGACGTATAACCAGGTATATATCAATGTGGCAGTCTTTGATCGGATGGTCTACTCTCTTTATTTTCATTTTTAACCCGAAAAAAGCGCAGAAAAATTTGTCGGGACCACGGTACCATTTCATCGTCATGACCACATTACGTGAAGAAGCCGCGAAGAGCGTAAAACGTCAATGATTATATAACCTACATTCAGGAAAACATGCATCGGCGTGGAAAACCAAGTGGACGCAAATGGGGAAGAATATCGACAACAATGATGTAATTCGTGTGTACTTAAAAACCCCACACGAACAACGGATTTAATCAAATTTTACGGAATGTTAAAATCAATTTTCGGGTCTTCTTTTCGGCTGGTGGATTTGGATATAGGAGGCCATTTTCCGAAACGTCGACTTCATGGTAATTAATCATGAATACAGAGGTATGCCCGCCAAAGTTATCCGGTATTAATCGAATATATTCGAGTAATACTATGATTATAGTAGAACACCCACACATGAAGGGTCGACGACAATGTTTGAGATGTGGAGAAGTCGGCCATTCTATGAGAAGCTGTAAGTCATCTTTAAAGGATCTATTGTCTAAATGTATCATTATTGTAACCGCGGAGGATTTGAAAACTGTCAAGTTGGTTGAACCGACGTTTAAGAGCATGAAAAAATTACGTCAACAGGTTAAACAAAATCGGGTTAAACAAGAGGAAGCCAGCTCCGCAGGTCCGGACCCTCTAAAAGAAAGAGTCAGACGGAAGATCAACCTACTCAGGAAGAAAAGGAAGTACAGTCGGTCGAGAAAAACACCTTGTCGGATTCAAAGTTTCGGAAGGTGGGGAAGAACAGTGAAGTAATCACTTCGCCACCTAGAAAACAATCGGACCGGTGGATCACAGTTCGAAACAACACTAGCAGAGCAGGAAACAGACTCATCCATTGTTAAAACAATCCCTCAAGCAAAATGACGGGACCCAACGTAATGGCTCACATCCAGTTACTCCGGAAGGAGGCCAGTCTATCGAAGCAGTGGTCCAATCGATGAAGATAACCAAGGCAGCTCTTACTCAGATTAAACAGCCGACAACACAGGACAAACAATAAAAAAACCCGAATAAATCACCGGAACGAGGGACAGTAGCAGGTAAACAACAAATCCAAACCGAGCTACTAGTTCAAGAACGCAAAATAAAAGAGAAAGTGACCACTTTACTCGAGGACATTAATGAGGCAACTGGTGCAGTGCAACTCTTCCCTTTTGCTCAAGGAGAACCCACATCGAATCAGTCAGATTTGACGGTAGGCCAAGTGTTAAAAGAAATGGGAATTCAGAGAGTAGCTACTCCGGCAACTGGCAATTGCCAAATATACGCGATATGTCAAGCGTTGCCTTCACAATCCTTTACGGAAGGTATTAACGAGAAGCTAGCGGAGTTAGCACCATTAATTAAGCGAGGATGTCAAATTAAGGCATTACTTGATTTTGAGGTCGAATTCCCAGCTGGAAAAGGGAAACAAACTCTTTTGAGTTTAGGACGAGGTTATGAGAAGATATGTGCAGTTCAATTAAAGCGCGGATTTAAGAAGTATTCACGTGGCTTTGTGACCAGTGGATTGATTTTAACAATTACAGTACCATCAACCGCCTGGGGTAGCAACGATACACTTGCGTGTATCAGTACTCTTTTACAGAAACATATTTTCCCTCTGAGAATGGCTTGACCCCAGGAGTAATTCATTTCGCGCCGGAAAGCAGGGTTAAGCATAACAAGACCTATGCGTCGAGTGGAGAATAATCGATATCATTGACAGCGTGTAAAGAAAAAGTTATGTCGTTAAAACGTGGAGCGGTAGAGAAGGACCTACCCATGCCAATTATTCTACATTATAGTGATTCACACTATTCGGCATACATTCATGGTATAAGAAGGAAGGACAAAAAGTCCAACCTTAGACAAGATATCGAGATGGAAGAATTTGATTCCTCCAGCGAGGAGGAGGATACATACGACGATGATAAATTGGAGAATACTACGGTGCCAGATATTATAATGAAGGATAGTAGCAGCCTAGGTCAACCAGACGAGAGTGCGGGTCCAGGGAGTGAATGTTTAATGTCTGAGTATCACATCACACCGTACTCTCAACACCTTCACTGGGATCCCGACGATTGGGAAGCTAATTATGATGAATTGATTCGGCGTTTACAAGGACCTACAATTCATCACGACTTGAAGTGTGAAATTGAACAAATCATTTTGACACATGATCCCAGTAAAACAGAAGTTTTATGCGTTTTGACAGAAACGGTCAGTAGTCCGGCATTACCAGAACAAGCGTCTCTGTTAGACTCCAATTTGAATAATTTGGAGGAGAGAAATTGGTATATGCAAAAATACCAAATACCAGAACCCATCATCTATCAATGGTTTCATAAGGTTTGACAGGTTCACAATCAAGGAGAACCGACATTGCGACTGACGGATACTTCTCCTGGAAACTCAGAACTGGAGAATTCGCAAGAGGATCAGCAGCGGGCACGCAAAATGTTTATGCATAAGACCAGACATTTATCACTGTACAGGGGGAGAGAGTCAGCCTAGCGATACTCAAATGGAGTACCACTCGGAAGCATTACCAATATCTCGCGAATTAATTGATGACTTTAGTGCAGATACCAGTTCATCAGAGGTCTCGACTATATCAGCAGAGACATGCCAAGCAGCATGGGCAGAATATGATACGGAATGGAACAAGCAAACTAATTTGCCATTCCCGTATGCAGACGCATTTATAGAGACCTGAACCAAAGCAGCCATGCTCGAGGACACCAGATTACTCCAACTATTGGTAACATTTGAAGGGACGGCTTATCTGTTAGAAGAACTAGCACCAAATGTACTTAATACATTGACGAGGCATTCGAGGTTACAATGCTTTAGGAGTATGTTAGACCAATGCACAAAGACAGGATTACAAGGTATTCCACGGGACTGGTTTCATGCATGGGAAAGCCGATTAAGTGCAGTCAACTCAGAAAATCAACAATTGGCAATCATCAAGAGCTCGCAGGAATGGGCGCTGTTACGTAATAACAATTATGGTTGTAATACTTTGGTCAAAATCTGTGCGCCACAACAGTCGACTCAATTAGCCAGAATTTTAATTGCGCCAACATATATGCGGTACACATTGCCACTTTGTTGGAGACAGATTTATCACTCCAGCGATTCGACCCAGCTTTTGTTGCAACGATATTACAAAGCAAAAACACTCAACAGATCATTTGCATCATTTGTGCACAATATTGAGACGGAAGATAGTTCTGGGTGGATCCTACTAGCTAATCATATGACGCGACAACTAAGGTTATGTCAGTCCACTGTGGAGGGGGTGGATGACCTGATTCTGAATACTTCTGAATCCCAGCTTGATTACTAAGGGCAACGAGATGTTAGTCCAGGTCAACAATTTAAATTATCACGATTTGACCTCATTAGATACTTACGCAAAATTAAGATTGATGTCGGACATGGAGTACAGACCGGATGAACAAGAAGGAACAAATGTACTATTTAATGGTACTTTGAACCTTTTATCACAAAATGTGAGGGAGTTAAAAAAGAGGATGTTAAAAATGGTTGAGGAAGGGGAAGAAAAAGAAGAGGAAGAAGAGATTCATTACGGCGTCCCTGATCAGTGGTTGCCCCCAAACCTGGAAGAACTTAGAGAATCTTCCTCTAAAGCCTCATCCAGAAATCGGCTACCAGCTCCGGCAGGATCCCGTTCCGGAACCCGACCCGCTCGACCTGCAGCCGGGCCCAAGATCCGGCGGAGCCCTTTCGCGCCTTCGCTGCCTCTTCCATAGCTTCCGCTTCTGTGGTTATCCGGTGGACGCCATCTCGGTGAGGCGGATCGGTCAGACATGCAGCCTTGGCCGGTCGAGCAGCTGATAAACTTGAGTCTCGACGATGTCTCCAGTTCCCGACTTGTCTACTCCTTATCCCGTCCCCTTTTCTGGATATTCCCTCCTTCTTGCAAGTCACCTCCACCAAATGCTTGGTGCCCCGGCTTGATTAAATTAGGTGCGGTTGACAAGCTAATGAAGACTAAGCCTTGGAAAATCTTGACCACTGAGATGCCAGATATGGGGATTCCGTCCAACCCGTGGTTCACCAACTTCCGAGCGCAGTTTCGGGTATTCGTTGCGGCCCATGCCCAGTCCATCTGGAAGTCCACCCATTTTTTGTTCATTTCCGCCGAAGATCGGCGAACTGATCTATCCTTCAGAGTTTATTTCGCCGCCCGGAAGAATCGGCGTGGTCAGGCTTCAGATGTGTGGGTCCGTTTGTGTGCGTTTGTCTTGGAGGTCATCAGGGACGGTGTCTGTGACCTGGTCCTGTTCCTCTCCTATGCTCCATCTGGCGAACCGAAAAGTTGAAAAAAGGGGAGGGTTGGAAGAAGGCGGAACGTGGTATCATGACCTAAGTTCCTCGGACCGGACTACCTCCCTTTTCGGATTTTTGGAAGATATCGAGGGCAAGATCCTTGGCGCAATCAATATCGTAACCGGCCCTCCGATCATCCTGGATTTCGAGTGTCCCGGCTCCGCAACAAGTATAAGAGCCCATAGTGAGGAGCAACCTGACTCGTTCCATCGTTTTTCCTTTCTGTTCCAAATTTAATATATTCGTCAATGCTTCTTTTATCCCTGATTCCACCCTTCGTTTCTCCAACTCCTCTTTCCGTATCGGCTGCTAACCCGGGTTGGTCAATACCCGATCAGCTGAAAGGTCCCTCCAGAGGGACTTCCTGTCGCCATAGGGCGGCTCCTGATCCAGCTGGGTATAAATGTTCGTTTCCCAATCTTGGTCGTCATACTCCTCTTTTCCAAACTGGCTTGATCTGTGTGGGTGTATTTCGCACTCAGCGGCCCGCCCGATTATCTCAGGCAACCTGTTCATTTCCACCAGTTAACCTTACCCAACCGGATTCAAAACTGTGATGCCGACCTGATCTCGCAAGGCCAATGTATATATGTATATAGATGTTTGCACTATAGTCCTACCCTCTTTTGACATGTAACAATTCGTGTTCCGGCCATTTTCTTAGGGATGACATAAACCGATCATTCAACAGCCTTTGTCGGGGGTTAGGGCTTGCACTCTATCTCCCCAGTGATTTGTCGGATCACCAGATTAGAGTCACCGCATATGATGATCCGCCCCTGCGTCTGGCCCGCCAGCAAATCTAGGCAAAGCGACAAGCCTCGGTATTTTGCTTCGTTCATAGTTATGCCAGGCGAGAAATCCGAGGCCGCGTCGACGACTTTTCACTCGGGAAGCTTCCACAAGATGGCACAATAGGCACCTACTCCCTTCTTGACGCTCGCCGACCCGTCAAAGCTCAGAACCATCAGTTCCTCCGCCGGTCCCACTATCGGTGGCGGGAGTGTGATGGATGGCGTGGACGTTTTTGGAGCGCTATCGCCATCGGCGTTTCTTCCACTTCTTCCCTTGGAGTGATGCTGGCCGCTAATGTTCCCAGTATCTCCTCTTCTCCTTCAGTGCACTTGATCACTTCTAGAGACCACCGAGACAACAATACAGCCCATCTACCCAGACGGCCATAAATTCCATTTGCCGTAAGAAGCAATGATAGGGTCGACCGTCTAGAAAGTACCTTGATAGGCCGAGACGCCAGCATAGTATAGCACTCATTCAGGGTCCGTAATAAGGCCAAAACTTCTTTATCCACTGGCCCATAGTTAACTTCATTAGCCTTCAGAGTCCGGCTGGTGAATGTCACAGGACAGTACACTCCATCATGATCCTGCACTAGGGCAGCAGAGATAGCCCATTTGTTAGCATAGATGATGACCACGGGGCGCCTTTTCAACATCGAAATGCTTCAGGACTGTGTGGTCGCCATTTTTTTTGCTTTCAGCATACTGAAAGCCACCTCCGCCCTGGTCATGTGGTTGTCTGGCCGGGCAGCATTGGAGTTGGAAAGCCGGCTGCCTGTTTGGGTGCACGGGGGCAGCATCTCATTGGCCGAAATAGTTTTCCCGGTCAGCATATCATTGGCCGATATTGTTAGCATTTTTCCTTGCCGATCCTGCTCTCTCAACTTGTGGTAATCCACCTCCCGTAACTCATACAAAACAGCAGTATAGACCGCGAAATCCTCAATGAAACAACTGTAATAATCCAAACTGCCTAAATGATTGCATGACCTGGGAAAGGCAGATTACTCAAAAACTCCAGATCTCTCGGATTAGCTTCCAGTCCAGCAATCGAAACCTGGTGGCCCAAATAAGTCACCTTAGTTTTTCCCTAGAAACTTTTCACCACACTAATCCAAAGATTCATCTTTTCACACGTTATCATCAATTGTTCCACTTTTCACATCGTAAATTCCAAAAAGTAGCCGTCACGAGAATGCGTCAATGTTGGACCGCCGCCCCAAAACCGAAGGTCTTGGGGCGGGGACTCACCTTCGGTGAACACGTCACCAATTAGGGCAGGATCTTGGTCCGCCTTGATCTTGAAGTGTCCATACAACGCGTTGTCTATTAGCCTCTGGTAAATCTGCGGAGCATTGTTTAGGCCAAACGGCATCCGGTTCCACTCGAACAACCCAAAGGGCGTAACAAACGCAGAGATTTCCCGTGCACGATCGGTCATGGAGACCACCCAAAATCCACTAGCCATGTCTAACAAGCAATACCACAAAACTTTATCCAGATCCTCCAGCAAGTAGTTTATCAACGGCATCGGGTAAACCATTAGCTTAATCAGCCGGTTCACCAGTAGGTAGTCGATGCACAACCCTATATCCACTCCATTCTCTTAATAATGATTACGATGGGCGACGCCCATGGCGAGGTGGACGGCTGGATTATCTTGGTGGCCAGCAATCCTTTAATGAGTCCCGACAGCTTTTCCCGATACTGGGGGCGACTCTCCGGCACCTTTGCGCTACTGGCTTGGCGTTTCCCACATCGATGTCGCATACCCTTCCATGGGCGGGCGGAGGCAGTGCATTTCATGGACCGATATGCAATGTTTCCTTTTCCATATGATATCCTTCAGCCTCCTGATCTCCTCTGGGTTGTTCAAATCTGGGTCTCCAACCTGTAGATCGTCCATAGTAACCGCTGGTAGATAGGGAGTCACCTCAGGTAACACTACCATCTGATCCTCCATACCTTCGACATACAGGTCGCCCCCTTCAGGAATGCAGACCTGGTCGGCTTCGGTTAATCCCGAATTCCGGGTCAGTCGGATTCCTATTCTGGATCGCTTTGGCTTATTCCAAATCCAGGTCAACCGGATTCCTATCCAGGTCCTCTCCGGCTAATTCCGAATCCAGGTCAGCTGGATCAGTCAATCCAGCATCATCCTGCTCATCGGGCCATCCAGCATCGGAGGTGGCCGCACATGTGATTCCGACTTGTCTCCTCTCCTGATCCAGTCGTTCGTCCATCTTCGACGGTGTGGGAAAAACCGGTTCGGCGACAGGGGCAGGGTCTCGGCGGGCACGTTCAGCCGGATTCGGCGATGGCTGGCTCCGCGCCAATATTCTAGAAGAAGTCCGGTACTCTGGTTTAGCCGCCATTGGAGTACGGTCTTCCTCTACCAGTTCTTCTTCGCCGAACTAATCGGTGGTTGCCTGAAAGGCCAGGTTTTACCACTAGCGTCTTGAGCCAATAGTGACATAACCTGGCCGGCGGGGCACTTTGTCCTCGGCCATCCACATTCCAATGATCACGTCCTCATGCGAGGTGAGGGGCCGTTCTGAGATGTTGGTCGCACTTATAAAATTGAGGTGACCTTCCCCTTTGACGAACGAGGGCACCCAACACTCGCCCCTAGTCAGCCATAACTTACGCCGTCTGTCGTGTGGTCGTACCGTTACTTCTACCGTCCTTCCCACTGGCACCGTTAAAAACTGACCTAACTTGAGGAACTGGACGTCGGCACCATATAGAGGCCGCCGGCCAGCCAGCTGGATCTGCACCTCGTCAGGCAGTGTCAATATCCCATGGGATAAATCCAATTGTATGCCGGCTAGGACGATAAAGTCCATCCCCAGAATTGCATCCTGCCCGACTAGCTTACCTACCCAGGCGGTAAAGTAGCACACCAAAGACCCAGTCAACGTAATCTTGACTCTTGTTCTTCCTTGGGTCATGTACGAACTTTCTCCAATACTGATACACTCTTGTCGCTTCGTATCGTCTATTTCACACCCCACCTTACGAGCAAAGGTGGTGTCCACGATAGACACTTCCGCGCCAGAGTCGAACAGCATGGTAGCCTTCTGGTTATTGATTTTGACATCCGCTTTGGCCTGCTTGAACCATTTATCCGGTCAATGGTAATTCCAATAACCTATCGACTCACCGGGTAACAGGTTCAATTCCATAAGCACTTCAGACCGAGAATATTCGTCCGTCCGTATACTGCTCACCAGGAAGGGGTCAGCTGTGCTGCCCGGGGACCGGATGACGTAATCGTCAAACTTACATGTATTGTCGGATACGCTTTGCATTGCTTCTTGATTATCCTCCTTACCGACATATGCATAGATACTAACACTAGACCGCTCGGCTCGAACCAGATTCCAACTTGGCGATCGATCTAGTTTAACATCTTTTCCATCCCTGGCGGCAACATTCCAGCGTGCTTGGTCGGGACATACCACTTCTTCATCTGGTTGTAAAATTCTTCGATGGGGCAGAGTCCAGCCTTGTGCACTTCCCCGCAAGTTTTGCGGGTGAACAGGCAGTGTTCCACTGCATGTCCTTTCCTTTCGCACTGCTTGCAGGTCAGCCGCTTCCAGCAGCTTCGGTCGTCATGCTTGATAGACCCACAGTGGGTACATTTCCGTCTGGGGTAATCCTGGTCATTTCGAGCCGGAAAACCCTTCTGCTGACCTGACCCACTAGCCTGGATTGCTGACTGGATTCTGCCGAGAACAGATACTGGTATTGCTCCTTTTCGGATTCGCCCTTAGACCGCTGATACTTCTCTTCCGAACTAGTCGCATCCGACTCTCGGGCCATTATGCGGACGGCTCGGGCCGTCCTGTTTGATGGCGACCAGCTTCCTTGATCCGGGTTAAGACGTGACTTGTACCTGCCCGCTCCAACCGCTTCGTTGGGGCCCGCTTCTTCGCTCTTTGATAAGTCCGCAGCGTCAGCTCCAACTCTGTAGTATTTTTTAATCGCAGCAGCGCCAGCTGATCCGCCATCTCCCGGTCGTCTAACGTGCTGATGAAATGCTCCACATGTTCTCTGGCAGCCTCCGACCGGCTGGCATCTTCTTTAACCGGTATGTTCGCCCTCATTCCTGCGACATTCAGACGATGGAGGTATTCAAGAGGGGTCTCATCTACCCGTTTCTTGGTATGAAAGTATTGGCGCGCCACAGACATTCCCGATCCACAATATTGATCTCCAAAAGCTTCGACCAGCTCCCTCCAATCGTCTCGGACTTCCCGGCTGAGCTGCGGGATCCAGAATTTAGCCGGACCCTTCCACAGGTATCCTAAAATCAGGCATTTTTACATAGTCCGGCGTACGGTCTCTAAGGAATGCTGACTTCGTCGTGCTCAGCCATCCTCGGGCTTGATCATCATCCATGTCCCTCCAGTGAAATCCTTCAACTCGGACGTGGCTGACATTCGAACCCTGGTAATCGCCCCTAAGTCCGGATCAAACGCTTGGGCTGAGGCCATATTGGCTCGGCGAGGCATCCCCAGATTCAGGTCATCCGGATCATAGTGGCAGCTGGCTGAGTTGACCGATTCCATATCCACGTCGCTGAGAGACAGCTTCCGATTTGATGGCCGTCCTGGCCGGCGACTAGGCCGGCGAGTTGGCGGGACGGCACGGGGCTCACTCTGCTTGGACTGCACCGACTCCATGTCTTTCCGTGATTGGCTCCCTCGTATAATACTGGGCTGGCTCTGGCACCCGACTCCCACGATGAGCCGGCTGGTCCTGTGATCCTGGACAGCCGCGGCCGGCACTGACCCGACGTTGCTCCTCCAAGTATCTTTCCATCATCGCCAAAAACATGCTCTGAAGACGATCCGGCACTTGAGGGCTAGCTTGAGGATCCACTTAAGGGGTAACTTGGGGGGAGGGGTAGCTTGGCTGCCGGATCGGGATTCCTTCTTAATCCGCACATCCACGTCTTCGTCTTCTGGGTCGGGATCCGCTGTCGCCGTCCGGGTCTGGACGCTGTGCTGACTGCCTTTCTTCCGATCGGGCCTATCTGGATCTTCGTATCCCCCAAACTCGTGGCCATTGCCACACGCGCTGCTCCCCTTGGACAAGCGTCATGCCGGTAATGCCTACAGATGAGTCAGTCGAATCCGCTTCTGAAGGGGCAGACTCGTAACCGAGTGTAATCTGGCCGTTCATGCCTGCTGCCGGCGGTGAAGGCGGAGTCGCTTCAGCTGTTGCCATCATCTTCTGCGGCGGAGAGCAGCCCACCAACGGTCCCAAGCGGTCGTGAAGTGCGTTGGATGCCTCCTTCAGCCTATCCACCTTCAGGTCGAACAACTGATTCGGGTCGAAAGCGCCGGTGTTGATGTCGGCTTGCTTGAGCTGATCAAACAGTATTCTAATGAGGGACACGTGGCTGTCTGAGAGAGATGGGGTACAGACGGAACTTTAAATCCACCCAGGAATTTTGGTCGAGTTATCTTCAAGACCTCATCTGTCCGTAAGAACTAACCCAACTCGCGAATGTGGTGGGTACGCTCCAGGTCAGTGTCCGTAACCTTCTGTGATAGGCCATCCAGCTTTTCTTCTTCTTCTTCAAACGTGTCCTATCCTTGCGAGTTGGACAATCCGGCTCTTGTCAATCCAGCTTTTTTAGGGGTAGATAACCTGGATAGTGGCTTGATCCTGATCCATCCAGCTTCCCACTCTGGTCGTATCCAGCCTTCGATTCTTCTTTCATATTTTTTTCTTCTTTGATATTCATTATATACATTTTTTCTTCGGATCATGGTCGAAACCATGATCCGAGCCGGCTCCAGCTGGGGCATAGTGGCCGGCACTATGGTGACTAGTACCGTAATCCGGCCCAACTCCAGTAGGAGCCTCCAGGGTAGTAACGTCTTCTTTAATGTCGACCTCGTACTCCCACAATCCGAGTCGACCATCGCAACCTTCCATCTTCAGCAGCATTCGGGGCGATATGGCTCCCCAAATGCACCGACACTACGTCTTTAGCAAATCTGACAGGTTTAGGTCTTTAACCCACTAGGGACTCGCGGTGATATCCAGGGTCACCAAGAGATCCGAGCACGCGCACCCTTGTGATGTAGTCGCTCATAAAAATTCCTTCTGAGATGCGAACACCCACGGGGGGGCCAGACAACTGACTGTTGGAAGGAGTACTCTGTCCATCCAGGTCTTGATCCGAGCTAGCATCCAGCCGGCTGGATCGGTCACTCCCATCACCTTGGTCGTGACGACTTGGATTATCCATGTTCGCAAAACTCACCTTGTGTACCCGTCAGCAATGGTGGTTGCGCTCTCTTGATGGTCCCTAGGGTGAAAAATTAAAATTCCGTCGAATAGGGAAATGAGGGTTGGGACTAGGCTTGCTCCTGTGCGGAAATCTTCACTGGGGAGCAGGATTGGCGTTATACTTAAGGTTTGTATACCGAGACGGCTGGACCGAGAGTATTTGATCGGCCAGCTAAACCAAAGATAACGAGGGGTAAATCCAGTCTTGTGTGGTAAAGTGACTTATGAAATAATGCAAAGTACTTTCCAAAGGGCGCATTCTGATTGGCGGAAATACGGACCAGGGGCGCGGGCACCGGATAGCCGCCGCCGAGGAAGCCTACAAGCGGCCGGGCGGCGCCAGGCTGGAAATCAGGCTGGAGGACATGTGGATAGTTGAACAGGTGGGCTAAGCGGACGGGAAGGCCAAGACGGCCGACGGCCGATGGCAGACGGCGACGGGCTAATTCGGAAAGAATGAGTGAAAGGAGCCTGAAAGAAGATGATGGCTCTAGTGGATGAAGGAGGCACCCGGATCGGATGAGAAGCCGCCAAGGAAGTGCTAGCGCCAGCAGCCAAGGGGCTCGGATGAATGGCCATCCGGCCGAGCCGACAGGGTACAATGTACCATCCGGACTGGTACCAGCTGGGTTCGGTGTACCGGCCGGGTTGGTACCATCTGGGGTTGGTGTACCGGCCAGGCGGGTACACAAAGTCGGAGTTAACCGGGTTACTTCGGGTAAGGCACATGACTGGTCAGCCGGGTTATTTGGGGTAGGTTACACAAAAGGGAGTATTGGATATAGGATAAATCAGTATACGTTTTGCTTTCTTAGACACAAGTCGCTTTCATTGGTTCACGGCAGAGGGCTAACAAGGTCCCCTCTTGCTGTTATTGGTTTGCCCGGGGAAGGTTAAGCTAACCCACCGGAAGTCCCCTGACCGGGAGTCGCGGCGACTTCGTATACTCACCTCAAGTCGCCCGTCACGATCAAGCGGATGGAAGTGACCGATCTAGCCGGCCGGATGCCGGATCGGATCATGACTCGGATGGACGGAGTACCCCCTCCGATAGTCAGTCGTCTGGGACCCCCGTGGGTGTTCGCGTCTCAGGAGGATTTTCTGAGAGCAACTACACCACAATGGTGCGCGTGCCCGGATCTCTTGGTGACCCTGGATATCACCGCGAGTCCCTAGCGGGCGAAAGACCTAAACCTGCCAAATTTGTTGACGATGTTGTGTCGGGTGCATTGGGGGAAGGCATATCGCCCCCAATGCTGCTGAAGATGGAAGGATGCGATGGTCGCCTCGGATTGGGGGAGTTCGAGGTTGACATTAAAGAAGAAGTTACTCCCCTAGAGGCTCCGCCGGGGGGCGGATTACGGTACTACTTACTGTAGTGCCGGCCGCTACACGGATGGAGCCGGATCGGACTATGGTGCAAGTCGCCATAGTCCGAGGAAGGATCATGGTTCCGACCATGATCCTAACGAACAAATGCATATTATGGATATAAAGGAAAAAATCAAGGAAGAAAAAGCGGAAGTCGGATACGACCGGAGTGGGAAGCCGGCCGGATCGGGACCAAGTCGCGATCTGGCCCCCCTACCCCTAAAGAAACCGGATTGGCAGGAAATGGATTATCCGACCCACAAAGATAAACCGCGTTTCGAAGAGGAAGAAGAGAAGCAGGACGGCCTATCGACGGATATAGATTTGGAGCGGGCTTTCCATCTTCACGAGTTGGGGCAATTCTTGCGGACGGATAAGGTGCTGAAAATAACACGGCCGAAGATCATAGGCGGATTGAAAGGTCCCGTCTCTCCCCCCACTCTCTCAGACGGCCACGTGTCCCTTATTAGAGGACTATTCGATCAACTCAAACAAGCCGGCATTAACACCGGCGTGTTTGATCCGAACGAGTTGTTTGATCTGAAGATGGACAAGTTGAAGGAGGCATCCAGCGCCCTGCACGACCACTTGGTACCGCTAGTGGGTTGCTCGCCGCCGTCGAAGAAGATGACAGCTACGACTGGAGTGGCGCCGTCCACGCCGCCGGCAACAAGCAGACCGGACGGGATACACTCAGGATCTTCGCAGTACGAGCCTGCCCCTTCGGAAGCGGACTCATCTGATTCATCGGTGGGTATCACCCGCATGACGCTTGGCCCAAGGGGAGCAGCACGTGTGGCGACGGCCATGAGGCTTGGAGGACGTGAGGATCCGGGTACGCCCGAGCGGAAGAACGCCAGCCAGTACAGCGTACAGGCCTGGCGGACGGCGACGGCGGATCCAGAACCGAAGGAGGAAGACGAAGACGCGGATGGGCGGATCAAAAAAGAATGTCAATCTGGCAGCCCGGCCGCCCCTCAAGTCGCCCCCCAAGAGAGCCTTCAGGTGCCGGATCACCTGCAAAACATGTTTTCGGCGATGATGTAGCGATACTTGGAAGAGCAGCGTCGGCTGAGCGCCAGCCGCGGCAGTCCGAAGTCACCGGACCAGCCGGCTTGTCGTGGAACGCAGGCGTCCGAACCAGTCCAGTACTATGCGAGGAGGCCGAGTGACGAAGACAAGGAGTCGGTGCAGTCTAAGCAGAGTGAACCCCAGGCCGCCCCGCCGAGCCGCCAGACCGGTCGCCGGACCGGACATCGGCCAACGAATAGGAAGCTGTCTCTCAGCGACGTGGATATGGAATCCGTCAAGTTGGCAAAGTACCATTACGATCCGGATGACCTGGATCTGGGGATGGCCCGCCGAGCCCACATGGCCTCGGCCCAAGCGTTTGATGCAGATTCAGGAGCAATCACGAGGATGCGAATGTCGGCCACGTCCGAGCTGAAAGACTTCACCGGACGCGACACGGACGAGGACCAAGCCCGAGGATGGCTGAGCAAGACGAAGTCGGCATTTCTCAGAGACCGGACGTCGGACTATGAGAAATGCCTGATCTTTGGGGATTTGATGAAAGGTCCAGCGAAAAACTGGATCCAACAGCTCAGCCGGGAAATCCGAGGAAACTGGAGGGGATTGGCCGGTGCGTTCGAGGAACAGTACTGTGGATCCGGAACATCAGCGGCGCGACAATATTTCCACACCAAGAAGCGAGCGGATGAGACCCCCCTGGAGTATCTCCATCGCTTAAATGTCGCTGGCATGAGGGCGGATATCCCCGTTAAAGAAGATGCCAGCCGGTCGGAAGCCGCCCGCGAACATGTGGAACATTTCATCAGCACGTTGGACGATCGGGAGCTGGCAGACCAGCTGGCGTTACTGCGGTTGAAGAATACCACGGAGCTGGAATTGACGTTGCGCACCTACCTAAGAGCGAAGAAGCGAGGCCCCAAGGCGGCAGTTGGAACTGGCCGTTTCAAGTCCCGATTTAACGCGGATCAAGGAGGCCGGCCGCCATCTACCAGGACGGCCCGAGCCGTCCGCATGGTCGCCCGAGAGTCAGACGCGACCAGCTCGGAAGAGGAGTATCAGCGATCCGGGGGCGAG